>CM033690.1:46368407-46612891 GCA_019514585.1 Dendrobium officinale | reverse complement strand
ATTTAATAGCCCAAACTTTTAACTATCGAGATATTAACCGCTTTGGCCTAAGGATCTCATAGTTTTATCTTGTTAGTGTAACTTCCCTAGGAGGTCACCCATCCTAATATTTATTTGGGATGAACACACTTAACTGCAAAGTTTCTAAATAAAATTATAATAATTATACCAAAAGGCGCCTCAATGTTTAGGAGTTTAGCTTATTTTACTTAAGATGTTTACAATCTCCTCCATTTAAGTAACTGTCATCCTCATCAACATCTTTATCTTATAATCATCCATCATACATATATGATTATAGAGGTGACCCCTACAAATTTAAGTGATGACTCTTATCATGTAGCACTTTGTCCCATACAAGGGTCAATAAGTGGTTCCCATAATGTAGCACTTTCTCTTATATAACACTTAATTTTTATCTTCTGGATGGTGTATTGTTGTATACTATTTATAATGGCTCAAATTCTTAACTATCTAGATATTGTCTGCTTTGGCCTAAAGGCCTCATGGTTTTATCCTATAGGTGTAAATTCCTAAGGGCTTATCCATCTCATGTCTTCTCCGGGATGAGCACACTTAATTGCAGAGTTTCTTGATGAAATTTTAACCATTACATCAAAATTTGTCTCAATGTTTAAAAGTTTAGCTTCTTTTACTTAAGGGATTTCACATATATCATGTATCTCATGTCTATATGTAGTATAGTGGCTCCTGATAATTTTATACTCAGTATTATTTAATTTTTTTCAAAGAAAATGATATATATGTAAAACTAACTCGTTAAATCTCAATACAAAATAGCCAAAATGCTCAGAATGATAATATCTATCAAATATTAAAAAGTTGCACTATGAAAAATCATTAAAATGAGAGATATTATATTTTTTTATCAATTTTAGGAGTTAGAAAATAGCAAAAACTAAAAATCATTAAAAACAGATGTAGAGTTAAAGTTACCTACTTCGATCATAATACTTTTCACAACTAGATTGATGGACAATACTAGCATAATCTTCTCTTTTTCCCTTCTCTCTATTACTTTTTCTCCTCTTCTCTCTCTTCTATCACCCAATTAGCAATGGAATGGGGAGGGAGATGAGGTGGTGAGGGTTTTAATAATAATGGTTTTAGTTATTTTATTTAAAATAAAATAAAATTTTAGACTAGTGTTCTAGACCCTAACACAACAATAATCCCTAAAATCCTAGAAAACCCTAGAGCTTGTTGGTGCTGCGCCCACAAGCATTGCTCCATGGTGACCACACAACAAAATTTTCATATTAATTCACTTCAAAATTTTGGGTTATTATAATAACACCCCCTTGTAACCAACAGTAAAACAAAATTCAATGAATGTTCTTCCCCTTTTCTTTTTCTTTTATCTTCTTCATGCACTTTTATAGTTTATGTTTAGCCACAACATTATAAGAAAATAGTGTAACTACCATTCTTTTGTTATTCCCATATGTTTCTCGATAATGAGAACCATCGATATTTATGATTATCTATCCCTTTTTTATTAACATTATTGAAGCAACCCAGTGATCATACTAGTTTTGAAAACTCTCACCAATGAACAGTTTTCATCATGGAGCATCGTGAAGTTAATATCTTTGTCAGCTAAGAGAAAAATTGATTTTGTCAAAGAAATTATTTCCAAAATAGAAGGTATTAATTTGATCAGTATACATTCATGGATAAGAAATAGCATTGTGGTTATTTCTTGGATCCTAAACTCCATCTCTAATAATAATATATATATATATATATATATATAAATAATATAATAATAATCAAGAAAACAGTACAATTTGAGAGAGAGATAAAGAAAAAAAGAAGAAAAGGAAAATACAATAAAGTGCGGGCTCAGGGGCGGTTGAGGCGCACACCAGCAACACGTCACAAGGACCATCCTATAGCACCTCGAAGCTACCCGAAAAGAACCCACAGCTATGGTTGCCACAAGCACGGCGCAATGATGTGGCCCCAACCCATCATTGCCCAAATACGACGCAAAACCAACTGACTGAACCAACCTCCACAATAAGCCAAAAACCATAGAAAACAGAAACAAAAGACTAACGGCGACGGCGGCCCCGACCACGACCGCGGGCCCTGCCCCGAAAAGCAACCACAGAAACAGGCCTAACATTAACAAGATTAAAGTCAAACCCAGGATCTGAACCACCACAGATTTCCGGCGATGGCATGAATTCATCATCAGAATCAGAAACCAATTCCCCCTCAGACGACTCCAGCCAATTCAAATTGTTACGAACATTCAATCCCGAAGCAACACCCAAAAAATTTCCAGCAAAATGTGAATCAACAACATTAACCGGAACATCAACTAAAGAATTAATTACCTCATTACATTTAGGATCAACAGCTAAAATAAGTTCCGGAGAAATAACAGCAGGAGAAATCCCCACCGAAGCAGCCACATTAACAGCCTCAACACAATTTGGTAATAACACAGTAGGAACAAAAGGAGGAGCATAAGGAGATAAAGAACAACTAACTTCATTCTCCATCCCACCAACTCCACCAATAACAGTGTCAACATCAAGCCCAACAACCACCTCAGTCTCATTAATTCCACCAACAATAACAGAAACACCAGCTTGGTCGTTAGGAGCAAACCGACCATCAATAACAGGCAGAGCAACTTGCTCAGCACCATCCATATTACTAATAATAGGAATTTCACAATCAATAGCATCTCTAGCTAAAGAAGCATCATTCGCATTACCCAAAACATTACATTCACGAGAAAGAACAGGATCAACAGAAGTAATAGGTTCTTTGAGAAAATTTGCAGCTATAGGCTCAGCCGTGGGGGGTTTTAGAATTCCGGTTAGGACAATCTATTTTTTTGTGACCTAAAGTTTTACATGAAGAGCAAAAAACAGGCATGCATTCACAAACAACCTTCTGGACATACCCCAATTTTTCGGCCCTAACCAAACAGAATCGGGGTAGGTTTTGGTTACATCTAATTCGACTAAAATACGAGCTACAGAAGGTCTAGATCCAGTTACAGTTGCATTATCAGTTTGTATCGGTCTACCAAAAATGGAACCCAAACCGAACAAAATGCGAGAAGAGAAAAGGTGAGGGCGTAAACCAGGGAAAGACAACCAAACAGGCACAACCGGTGATTCCTCAGAGAGATCAAGAACAGGGGACCATTTAATAACTTTCATGAAACACCCAAAAACCAAGTAAGATCTATGAGCAAAAACCCTTGCATAGTCCAAATCATTATGAAGCTTTATCAAAACATTCGTTTGATCTAAAAGAGTGACCGAAAATTCTCCCGATAATTTCAAACCGAAAAAAAATTTACGGATAGAGTCTAAAGTGGGGCGTTTGAGAGGAAATCTCCCAACCAAAGCAAATTCAAAAGGTTTAGCAAGATGAAGAAATTCCTCTTCCGAGAACCATAAAAGATGGCATACCTCGGTTCGAAGATATGCGGAAATTCGGAAAAGGGACGATGGAATCACCAGATAAAGCATCCCTAAACGATTTAGGTTGCTTACCAGCGAGAAATCCAGGATCCAATAGCTTTTTCGCTATAGCAAAACCCCCCCGACGGCAGGAGGCGGAAGAAGATGAAGGCGGCGGGCTAAGCCCGAAGGGGGCGAAACCCTAGCAGACGCATGAAAAAGATTTTATTATATTATATAACTCTCTAATAAAATATCTATAGGCATTATATATTTAAAATCTACTTATGAAATTTGGGAAGATCTTAAAGACCATTTTTATCAAAGTGATGGTCCAAAGATTTTTCAAATTCATCATGATTTGATCAACCTCAAACTATATCAATACATAAATTATTAGACTCGAGATCTTATGCGAAGAACTGAGCAATTATAGACCTTTCTCATAAATCTTCATGATTTTTATACCAATTTTAATATCAAATCCTTCTAATAGATCCTCTACCACTTTTAAATCTTAAGTTTTCTTTAATCAATCAAGAATATGTGAGCTCCAAAAATTTTCGCCCCAGCCTCTCGCCTCTATTCTTGCTTTCGGGTCATTGAGGAGAGTTTTAACATTTATATTCCAAGGAAAATTTTAAAAAGATATATTGAGTTTTGACTAAGATAATACATATAGATTTCTCCCTCATTTTGTGAGGATGTTATGATTTGAGTTCAGGTTTCTTGAAAGGTCAAGCCCCTATAGTTAATCACTCCTCCTGGTAACAAGAGAGAACATTAAATTAAGGTTAGTCGTAAAAAAGATATAGAGTTTTCGACTTATAGTAGTAGTATGTTTGGGTATATAAAAATTTAATATTTAAAATAAAAAATTCACCACCTTACACGTAAAGCGAATAGTGAAGGGAAGTGATGCACATTGATTCATTGCTCAATAATTTAACATCGTTGGTGAACATACAGACTCTAACCATGATCATAATTTAATTTGATGGCAAAACCACAAGGTTAGAGGGTTTGGGTCATAGCCGTTTACCTATGATGCTATTTGGCAGCGAAACCATCAATTAGAGGATGCGTGCCACATCTTTACTAATAAGAGACATATTGATAATGAATGGATATTCTGCTTTAAGCATTTAAGCGTTTTATTTTAATTTTAAATATTTTAGATTTTGATGACTTTTGAGTTTTTAAATTTCTTGAGAATTTAGTAGGTATTTTTAATGCTTGAGGTCCCCTCCGATTGAGATTTTCTATCAATTCGGCCATCCTCAAGATTTTGTTTGGGTAATCTTACTTTATTAATCAAAACTTATCAACTTTGTCTACTTATCGATAGAAGATCAAATCCATTGTCAGTTACATACCTTTATTAATGAAGATTTCTTATAATAGACCTTAAAGACTTAATATGAATGTATGAAATAAATATCTCAGTCGGCATCGCGATTGTATATTTATTTGATGGTTTTAGCTGTGTCGACTCCTATCTATTCACATTGGAAGATCAGGCTCAAACTAAAGTTCATTTTTTGACCCACGAAGTATCCTCAAACATCACGTATGTGCATACATCATACTCATCGAGGTTCATGTGGGTATTTAATTACATGTTTGTATGTATATTTCCATATATATTTGTTCATGCTTAGTTATAATGCATGATATTTTTATTTGTAAATACAATACTGAATGTTATGCTTAAATGAAACTCCCTGCTTATTGTGAATAATGTAGAAGGGTGTCTTAAAATCTTTGATATTAATTGGCTATTTGAATGATTATTATTTGAATGTGCGTATATCATGCTCATCAAGGTTCATGTGGGTATTTAATTATATATTTGTATGTATATTGACATATGTATTTGTTCATGCTTAGTTATAATGCGTGATATTTTTACTTGTAAATACAATACTGAATGACATGCTTGAATGAATTCCTCTGCTTATTGCAAATAATGTAGAAGGGCGTCTTAAAATCTTTAATATTATCCGGCTATGTGAATGATTATTATTTGAATGTGCACGTTGTTCTATTTGAAAGCTTGTAAGTGCTTTCTGTCCACTTATACAATTGTTGTGGATCCAGAGGACATATTTAGTAGTGCATTAGACTTTATTTGTCATGCACTGACAGTGCAATTAGGCTCATTTTTTTCTTCTGCACACTACTATTTTTCTAATCATTCAGCCTGTGGGAATATACTTCAACTTGCAACTGAGTTGTGTGGTACGTCAGGGACCTCATACATGTTGCTTATAATAAGCTGATTTATTTAGTGTGATAGCATGACGTCACAAATTTACTGTTTCAGCTTATCAGTGGCATACAATTTTTTCTACAAATGTAATAACCCTTATTTTGACCAAGATAAATATTTTTTTCTAGAGTCAATTTAACTCCAAATCATAAATCATCTTCTCCATAATATTATTATTATAGTATTTTACTTGTACGGTTTTTTTTTTCGTGATTTTTTTGGGCATTGTAAAAAATCCTTAAGAAATTGGTACATATGTGTACAAATGAGGATTTTAGGACCGCCAAGTGTTCTTTTGACAAACCGGTTTCATCGATATTTTCTAAATAAAATGATTTTATGGATATTTTTCTATAGTTTTTTTAAGCCTAATATGATTTATATGAATTTTATAGTATAAAATTGATTAAATTAAATATTATATTAATATTTCATTATAAATATCCTAAGTCACTAATAGGTTTTATTAAAAATTCTTTAAATTTTTCTTTCTCTCATGCAATCGGATAAGAGAGAGCTTTTAGGGAAAAAAAAGAGAAATTTAAGAAGAGAGAAAAAGCATGGATTTGGAGGTCGCTGATCGAGCGATTTTTGTCTATTGAGCATGTTAGGAAAATTGCTCGTCTTGCTATAAGAAACCTTTACCGTATTTCTAATTTCAAAGATTTTGTGTTTTTGGTATTTCTTGATCAAATTTATATTTTTATTACTTAAAATATGAATATTTTTTTATTGAAAAAACTTTCATTACGTAACTTTTTATATGTTATAGAGATTGATATTATGAACTTTTTGAGTATTTATTTGAGATTTAATTTTCACCGGGTGAATTTAAAAATACAATATTTTTTACCTACTCAATTTTTTTTAATGTCTAAAAATAGTGATTTAGTTTAACTAAAGCTCCAGACTATTATTTTATGCAATATCTTGTAATTTTATTAAATTTTAAAAATATAAAATTTTGCTCAATATGATTTTTGTTATCTACCATCAGGACATTTTGATATTTTTTTAATTAAGCTCAATTATTTTTTTTTTTTTATAGAAATGCAAACTTGCATTAAAAAAAAAACCATAATAAAAACTATTACAATCTACTCAGACCAACCCTAAACCATCACATTCCTCCTTCAAGATTAACAAAAAGGAAGGAGGAATGTCCACATTATTAAGCTCATCCCAAATAAAACTCTTTTTACACGCCAAATTAGCACAAACATCCACTAATTTGTTATGTCTCCTATTTGAAAAAGAAAACAAAACTTGATTAAAGTCTTGTAAGAATGATAGTTCCTCTTCAATTCTTCCCTTATTCTTCAATCTCTTCAAAGCTAATTGAAGAATTTTAATAATGTTGTAGTTGTCTCATTCTATAATCACACCTTGAGCTTCATACATCCAATCCCGCTTAATATTCTTCAGGTAGTATACAACCAACTGTTCCATTTGAGTTATATCCCAATGTAAATATTGGGCTCCAAATGCTAATAAAAATCAACCTTTATCATCCCTCGCCACACCTCCAATGCCTGCTAAGTAATTGCTTTTAACTGAAGCATCAATATTTATCTTTATCCATACATACAATTATGATTTATTTACTGTAATGCATTAAAAATGAATGTGGATATGTGATTGAGATTACTGTTATAGTGTTATGATGATAATGTGTGTGTAAAAGATAAGTAAAGACTAGTTAACTCATTTATTGAAGATTGATTGGCATGTACAGGATGGTGGACTGACAGACTTTTTTTTTAAATACTATTATTTTATATTATCATCTACTGATTTATGTGATACTGATTGAGATTTATAAAAAGATGATTACTGTGCCGATGGATAAAGAGTGAAGACTCTATTTACTGAGACAATGTTTTATTGATATTGATACAATACTAAAAAATATTATGATAGCCATGACTTCTTACTTGTTTAGTGTAACTATTGAAATGCATATTATTGAGGCATTATTCTTATTATTGTATGGATTTTTTTATCACTGCATGGATTTAGTGTTATTGCATTATTCATCTACTCCACAATTGAATTATTATTATTACCAATTTAGATATTGATACTAAGCATGTGATATACATGATTTAATGAACATGTGATTTTATAGCTTGTGATTGAGATACTAATTTAATGTTGATCTAGTATAAATGGATAGCACATATACAATCTTATATGATTTTATTGCATCGACATGATTTTGACAGTCTTTTTTAATATTTTGATTTGATACTTTATATAATTTATATACTAATTGATATTACATATATGATGAATTCTTATAGATTTTATACTTATACTGATTTACTATTTTACTGACTTACGTACTGCAGTGTTTTATTATTTATAAATTATACTACTACTTTCGCATGTGAATTTTACTATTTCTATAATAATTTATTGATCATATAAATGTAACTACTATGATATTATTGTTGACATGTATATTGCTCCTTTGTTATGCTTTGAATTCAATTATAAGTTTTGATGATCTACTAGGCTTTTTAAGCTCCTTATATATGATTAAAAGATTTCAGGTCAGGGCATGGGAGAATGAGTGTGAGGTTGGTCATGATTCTTCATATTTTTTATTTTTCTTTTGTACTCAGGATAAAATAATTATAATATGATTGTATATATCATGTGTATTGTATATAATTTTTTGGAAATGAATATAGATGTGTACATTGATATTTTAAATTATATAATCTATTTATTGTTTATTACTGAAAGATGATATTAGATAGCTCTGATTATTATTTATTAAATGATTAAAAGAATAATTCTTTCAAATTACATTCTGGAGCATCACAACGAATCCCTTACTTTTACTTACATGTAAATTTTAGTGTTGGGAAATTTTGTTGAATTTTTCCATGGGTAGTGCGTTGTCAATGGACATTCAAAAGTAGTATGTTGTTGAATGCAAGTGGAATGCATTCAACATATATTTTTCTTGTAGGAGGGACTACCATGCGTATGGAAATGTTTTTTAGTGGCAATTGCTTTCAAGAAAGTTGTTGCATCATTTGTTATTCTATTTACATTTCTCTTGGTCCAATGCTAAGTATTTAAGAGCTAATAGTTGTTGCATCATGTTCAACGTATATCTTCCAATATTGCTTGCAGGTGCCTACTTCTATCACATCTCTTCTATATTTTATGGTGGATAATATGCAATGTGTATGGTGAGTTTCCTACTGTTGTTTATGAGCATGCAATTATATTCTCTATTGTTGTGATATTACTATTTATAGGTAGGTCATTGTATGCTTTGCAAGACTTATGCAGTCACCTCTTTAAATCATAGGCCAATTATTATGTGTATGATAAGTTTCCTACAGTGGCTCGTAGAAGCTCGTATTCATCATGAATTTGCTACTTCTGAGGGTAGATAGTATGTCGCACTCACTGCAATCCTCTCATTCATATTTGCAAAATATCTACGCAGGTTGTCATATTTATTGTAAAGGTTCTATGCACACTTTCCGATAGTATGAATTCTTAGCATATTAATTAGCATTGCTTGCAGGTTTATTCAATATATTCGCTTGTATGCTACTATTGGCTGCTAGTCGAGCTACATTCAGTATTGATTCTCCCTATGCACATTGATTGGCGAGTTACTACATCTACCTGCATACTAGCTTTGTGTTCATAGGAGAGTTCCGCATGCATTTGCAATGCCCATTGGCATTGATTAAGGGGAAACTATTGCATTCATAGCTTATCCACAGTCGTTTCTCACAAGCAGATTAGTGTATTCTTTTATATGTCACACTGTGTATGTTTATGAGAACTTATCACATTCACAATTTGTCTAATATTGTTGCTTTCTAGTGGATTAAATTTTTCATTTGTGAGCTGCTTGATTGTTGAGCATAGGGAAACTACTACCCTCATTATATGTTTTTCATTTTTGCCTGTAATCGGGGATTACTGCATTTGGTCGCATGACTGATGTTAATATTACACATCAGTTTCCCAGCATCTCTCTTGCTTTAGGTAAATTTGGGGAGCTGGACCTTCCCATCATGTTACAAACAACATGTATGGTAAGTGTCGGGCGACACCACGGCCATGGCTCTTCAATCTCATCATGCTATGCCGTATAGGGCCTACCCGCCATGCTACGAAGAGTGTGTATGGGTGGTCCCTCGATGTGCTACGAGCTCCAAAAGTAGGATTTGAGGGCTTTTTGAGTTTGGAGTATTATACCTTGATACGCGAAACGATCACGATGATGAGATCATGAGGGCTGAAACACAAAATCACTTTCTTATCTCCCTTTTTTATTGCTTTTTTAATTTTTTAATTTTTTCATAAATACATTTATTTATAATATAAACATGAAGAGAGAAAGAAAAATGTAGAGAGAAGAGAGATATCTTGTAAGCTTATTGGCTAGTGGAGTTGTTGTTTATGTGGGCTATTACTCATACAGAGAGTCGTGAGGTTGGTTTTGAGTGTAGGAGATGGAGCAGCTTATGTTTGATAAGAGGGCAAGAAGGCAATTTTGTATGATTAGCTATCGGATGGCTGGAAGAGGGAAGAAGTCTTGGAATTTTAGGTTAGTTATAGTGGGAGAAGTTTTTAAGAACTGTTGCAAAAGAAACATGAATTGAATGTAGTTTCACGTGTAAGGATTTTGAGCATTCGACTTCGGTAGTGAAGAGGTTAGCCAGAGGCTTCGGTTGGATGTTGGGGCATGAAGGAGTAGTTGAAGTGTGAGGAGAGAGGTTTTGGGATTTTTTGTGAGAGGAGTAGAAGAAAAATGGAGCTGGGCTCGGCTAAGAGAGTTGGGAAGACTTGTGTGTATGTGGCAAAATTATTACATGCGGTCATCAGAAGTCAATCAGGTCGCACGACATCACCAAGTTACTATGTATCGTTAATGTGTACCGCTATATATTAGGTGATGTGGCACATCCTGATTAGCCTACGAACAATCCAGTGATTGCACATAATAATTTCTTGTGTATGTGAGGACAAGGTTGATACATATGTTTTTATTAGGAATTAGATAGGAAGTACATGCAAGGACACGTGTAGGTGAGTGACATGCAAGCAGTAAATTTGTATAATACATATGACATATCTAAAGTGGTGTAGATAGTTAAGATAAAATATCTTAACATTACAAATGAGTTTGGATTTATTTTGTTTTTTTACAAATTATTATTATTATATTATTAGTTAAGATTGAAGTGTCCATCATCAGTGGAATTTGGACACATGTATAAGAAATGATATTGAACTAATATTGTAATAATAAATTAAATTTTTAATTATTTTTTTTAATATATTAAGTGAAATACATATGTATGATAATAAACACATCATTTGGTACATAAATTTGTTTCATAGATTATTGTAAGGATGTCAGAAGTAATCATTGATGTGACATCATCAAGTACCCCATGGGATCTTCTCTTATCACCATCCTACGAGGGAAGAAGATAGTTATATAATCTAGTAGAAATTAAGAAAGATAAGAAGGAAAAAACATCTATCTTATGTGCTTTATCTTTATTGTGTATTGGAATATTCATGGTGGTAGAGAATTATAAAATTTAATGTCTTAGCTTTGTACGAAGATCTAGCTCACAAGCAGATAAAAGAGATGGCGTAGCATTCATAAGAGACACCTGAGTTTTTACATGAAAACCCTTAAAAAGGGGGAAATACTATAGGGCCTGGCCTAGTTTGATTGAATCCACTATTATTTGTAATCGATTACAAATGAGGCCCTTTCTTGGGGGGAAGGCCTTGGGTTGATGCATCCAATATACATCATATTACATGGTGGGAATTGTAAGAATTAATATTGAAATGTTTGTTTAGTTGGCAAACCAATAGTCGGCGGGCGATAGAGGTCGTAAAGATCGTAGTCTGGTGACAGTGGTTGGAAGGACTGTTGTCTAGCTAAAGAGGTCGGAAGGACCATAGTCGGCGGGAGATAATGGTCAGAAAGACCGTTGTCTGGTGAGAGAGGTTGGAAGGACCGTGGTCGGTGGGAGACAATTGTCAGAAAGATCGTTGTCTATCGATGGAGGTCGGAAGGACCATAGTAGGTGACAGAGGTTAGAAGGACCATAGTCGTCAGGATAAAGGGGTCAGAAAGACCATTAATTGATGATAGAGGTCGGAAGGACTGTAGTAGACAACAAAGGTCGGAAGGACTGTAGTAGACAACAAAGGTCGAAAGGACCATAATTGATAGGAGATAGGGGACAGAAAGATCGTTGTTTGGCTATGAAGATCGGAAGGACTATAATAGGCGACAGAGGTTAGAAAGATCATAATCAGTAGGAGTTAGGGGTTAGAAAGATCGTTATCTAGCGATGGAGGTCTGAAGAATCGTAGTTGGTAGGAGATAGGGGTCAGAAAGATCGTTATCTGGTGATGGAGGCCAGAAGGACCGTAGTAAACGATAGAGGTTGAAAGGACTGTAATTGGCAGGAGAAAAGGGTCAGAAAGATTATAGTTGTAAAGCGGTAGTCCGGCAGAAGTCCGAGCATTATTAAGTGGTCTGAAAGAACTCTGACTTCTATCGGTGGTCCGATGAAATTTTAGGCCTCAGTCGGTGATTTGGTAGAACTCTAGAGTTAGGTGGTGGTCCGGAGGAACTTCCGTGTCAGGCGGTGGTTCATTAGAAGTCCAGCATCAGGCGGTGGTCCTGACGAAAGTCCAGTATCAGGCGGTGGTTTGATGGATGTTTGACGTCAGGCGGTGGTCCTAAAGGAAGTCCAATGTTAGGTAGTGGTCCGACGGAACTCCTGCATCAGGTGGTGGTATGGCAGAACTCTTGCATCAGGTGGTGGTTCGGTAAAGCTCCGGCGTACAGTGGTGGTCCTGACAGAAGTCCAGTGTAAGGAGGTGGTCCAGTGGAACTCTGACATAGGGCGATGGTCCTAACAGAAGTCTGACGTCTAGCAGTGGTCCAGCATCAGGCGGTGGTCCTGACGGAAGTTCGGCGGCGGTGGTGGCCTAGAAGAACTCCAGCATCAGGCAGTGGTCTAGAAAAACTTTGGCATCTGGTGGAGGTCCAATAAAACACCAGCATTAGGCTGTTGTTTGGTGCCAGTTCGGGCGGTGGTTGAGGAGAAGCGAGAAGGAAAGAACGATCTCTGATATCTCTCTTGATTCCTTTATTAGGATGGGGTCCCCTTTCATGACAAAGGGGGGTTATATTTATAGATTTTCTAGAGTGACGTGATTTATAAATACATGGAAGATCAGGGGTAAGTTGGAGTAGTTTAAATGGATGGCTGATTTTGAATCCCTTATCATAGATCGTTTACTGGACATTTGAATGTTTTAGTGATTTCAAAATTCAATGATCTTGGGCTCATTGGATTTGTCTCATTGAGTCGTCCTTCTAAAACTTCTTAACCTCCTAAATCTCATTCCCAAATTAATACCCAACCTTTGGCTAACTCATATTATGTTTCTCATCCTAAACCTAAATTGCAATCTTCTCATCCTTATGAAGTTATGGATTTACAGAAAGATATTTTGTCTTCTGAACCTATTAATATGAAAGCTTATGTTTCTTTATCTGTATTGCAATGTTTGGAGGAGCAGGCGGTGGAAATATAGGTAGGTGATTCTTCTTTAAGTTTCCAAAATAAAGAAAATGCTTTGCCACAAGATATTGCTAATGTGCAACCTGTTTTTAAGGTTCCATTGACATCTGGTAAGTCTACTAGATCCAAAAATGCTAAAAGGCAGCAAGTTCAAATACTAAGCATTAAAATTTTTTTCCTAATATAGTTTTCTGAAATGTTAGATGTTTTAATCATTTAGATAGAGTTAATGCCTACAAAAATATTTTAAAAAAAATTTAGTAGATTTCTTTTGTATTCTTGAAGTTAAGATTAAACTGAATCAGATTGAGGATCCTTGGTTTGATGCTAAGCATAAAATGTTTCAAGAAGAAAGTTGCAATAATTTTATTTCTCCAATTTAGCTAAGATTTGGTTGAAATGGAATATGTCTTGTATTTCTTTTAAATAACATTCTTACTACTAATCAATTCATTCATGGCTCTATAAAATTGGTTCATCTTCTCATATTTTTATTATTGCTATTTATTCTTCGAATTTGGCGGTTGAAAGAATTTCTCTTTGGTAGGACATTCTTAATTTAGCAAGTAATTTATCTTATCATTGGATTTTATTAGGGGATTTTAATTGTTGTAGATTTGCAAATGAGAAATAGGTGATAATTTTCTCCCTAGTTCCAAATTATGTCATTCTAATAGCTTTATTTTAATACCGGACTTGAAGATTTTTCTTTTGTTGGACATTTTTTTACTTGGTTTAATCAGCATGGCGATTCTCCTATTCATATTAAGTTTGATAATGGTTTGGTTAATAGTTTTTGGCTGAATTCACTTCCTTTTTCTTATTATCATGTGGATAATCCTATGTGTTTTGATTATTCTCCTCTTATTATTCTTAATAAAAGCTTGGCACCTTGTATAATAGATTTCTTTTTAAATATTTTTGGGGTAAGAAGCCACAATTCTGGGATTTACTTTTTGATGTCTTTGCTAAGGTTCCTATTGGTAATCATGTTAATAATATTTATTTTAGAGTGTGCAATCTCAAAAGTTTGATTAAGAAACAATATTGAGTTTCTTCTAAGCATGCTACTAATAATATTGTGTCTCTTCAAAAACTTCATGATTGCTTACTAAAGAAAATTAAGGATAATCCTTTGGAACATAATCTTAATATGGCCCTTAAAGAGGTTAATGGGCTTCTTAGTTATAATTTTTCTTTATGGTCCTTTTGGATTATTTGGAGAGCAAAAGCAAAATGGCTTTCTTGTGGAGAAGATGACTTAGATTTTCTTTATTCTAAAATTAATTGTAAACAAAGTAACAAAAATATTTAGGTTATGTTTTCTCCTAATGGTTTTATTTATGATCCAAGAAGTATTTCTAAGGCATTTGTGAATCATTTTAAGAATTTCTCTAATTCTCCTAAACCGATTTCAGCTTCTTCCTTTTACATTCCAGTTGGTAAGAGTATTCCTGATGTTCTTATTGCTTATATAATTGCCCCTATTACTTCTGATAAGATAAAAAGGTGATTTTTTTTGTCCTACTTTACTAGGAATCCTAATTGTTTTACCTTTTAGTTTTTTAAGAACTCTTGGGGTATTCTGGGAACTTATTTTTGTAAAAAGCGGTTCTGCATTTCTTTAAAATTGGGTATATGTGTAGGGTTGTTAAAGCCACTTATATTGCTCTTATTCCTAAGCATGTTAATGCCTCTCAAGTTTCTAATTTTAGGTCTATTTCTTTACGTAATGTCTTTTATAAAATGTGTAAAAAATTTTAGCTAACAGAATACAGGGTGTTATGCCTTTTATTGCTCACTCTAGTCAATCTTGTTTTATTAAAAAGAGGATTTTTACAAATAATATTTTCCTTGTTTTAAAATTATTAAGATATTTTAACTGCTTGGGTAAAGAAAAATTTATGTGTGCAAAATTGGATATTCGTAAGGCATTTGATATTGTCTCTAGAGACTTCCCATTTAATATATTGTCTTAGAAAGGTTTTCCTTGGATTTTTATTTCTTATATTAAAGGGTGTATTGAAAATATTTTTTCTCGGTTGTGCTTAATGGTTTTCTTAATGGTTTCTTTAGTTCTCCTAATCTTTTTTGCATAGCTATGGATGCTTTATCTAATCTTTTAGAAGGCAAGTCTCATATTATGAATTTTAAGGGGATTAATTCTAGTGAGAATTTTATCTCCCATTTATTATATTTGGATGATGTTCATATTTTTGGGAAAGCTTCTATTCTAATGTTGGAAAGTTAAAAGATATTTTGGATTACTTTTCTATGTTGTTTGGATTGCTTGTTAATCAATATAAGAGCTCAATCATTTTCTCTAAAACTTGTTCTATTTCTAATGATATTGGTCAGATTTTAAGAATTTCTACTTCTCAAAATACTTTGAAATATTTAGTGCTGCATATCTCTTGTAAAAGGCTTACTTCGGTGAATTTTCAGCAATTACTTAATAATATTATAACACTTCTTGTTGTGTAGAAAGCTAAGATTCTCTCTTTTTTTTAGGAAGGGTTCAATTTATAAATTTCAATATTAGCAATATTGTTTCTTATTTGATTAGAGGGCTTCTTTGCCTAAAGCTTGTTTTAAATTTATTAAAAAAGCTTGTTCCAATTTCCTCTTCTATGGGGAATCTTTTGTTAAGAAAATTCATATGTTTGCTTGGTAAGAGGTATGTAAGCCAAAAAAAGTTGGGGAACTTGGTATCGCAGATCTTAATGCCTTTAATTTTTCTTTGAGTTGCTCTCTTATTTGGCGTATTATAAATTGTACTTGTCTTTTAGCTTCTTAGGTTAAATACAAGTACATTTCTTTTTGGATGCCTTGTTCTCAAAAGGATTCAAAAATTTTTTAAGGAGATCTATAATATTTCTAGAGATATTAAATGTAAGATTAATTTCAATATTTCTCCTAATTGTTCGTTATCTCTTTAATATGATCCTTGATTTGGAGGAAGAGATCTTCAAGAATTGAAGGATTTCATTCCTGAAAATTTGATCAATAAGAGTAATTTTGGTGATTGGATTATAGATGATTGCTAGATTTTCGCTGATAATATTCCTTCTAATATCACTACGACTACTTTTATTATTTTTATAATTAATTAGAGAGTTCCTAACATTTTTATGGGCTGGAGTGCAATATCCTTCTTTTAAGATTTCTATGATAATTTTACTAGAGTGGAATGATACTTTTATATTTTGCATAAAAGGTATGCAATGAGATTTTCTTGCTTTGCTTGGATGGCTATTTTGAGTGGTTTGAAAATAGTTGATTTGCTTGCTAAAAGGAATTTGAATGTTCTGTAGCTTTTGTTCTCAGGCTAAAGAAAGTCACAAGCATATGTTCTTTGAATGTGACTTTTCTTTTTTGCATTATTTCTAAATTTGTGCATGGATTGAGTTATTTTATGCTTAGGCCTACTTTAATTCAAGTTCTTGATTTTATCTAGGCCTCTAATTGGGATTCAAATTCTAAACTTGTTCATCCTTATTTTTGGTTGTTTTATTTATTTTATTTGGAAAGAAAGAAATTATAAGAAATTTGATAATATTGTGGATCTCCGAAAGGGATCCGCTGTAGAGGGCAGAGGGTATATGATCATACCAGCCCGAGGGATAGAAATGATCATAGGCCTTCGCGCTCTTAGCAAGCGGGCCAATGGAAAGGTAGATTAGATCGTACACATGACTAACCATTGAGGGTAGCGGCTCTCGCCAGCGCACCCTGATGGATAGTAATATATACGATTTGATCATAACAACGAGTTTCCTCCACCTGATATATCAGCTTGAGTGGAGTTTATTTGATAGTGGAGTTCCATTTCCCATGAACAAAAGCCCCCATGGTTTATTACATCTCAAGCCTAAGACTTGAGAAAATTCTTGATTAAGGATCTGCCATTATTTTTCCCAAATAAGGGATTGGCACTAAAGGGAGACTAGGAAGTTCCTACTCAAAGGGAAAGAAGGGCTAAAGTGGCTTAGTCAACATGTATGATTCATCTCAGCATCCGGAGGGACTAAGACACCGAGATGAGGTTAGATAAAAGAATTTATGCACTCGAAGTATGCAAAGAGAATTGATGGAAGGGAAAGGATGGAAGTGGTGTCATCCATGTGATACAAATAGACATGATTTACAATCTCTGAAGAAAATAACCCACCATTTAGGCCTATCACGAGACACCCAATGTAGTAGCCTTGAATCATAAATCTAAGGTGAGTTTAATGTTCTACCCAACACTAACACCTGTGTATTAGCTAATGCACTTGAGCTTATATCCTATATGAAAAAGAAAGTCAGCTAACCACCTATGCGTGTAAAATTCATGCTATCCGGTCTTTATGAAGGATGGGTGGGTAGGTAAGTTTTTTGAAGTAGGGCCAACATCTAGAGAGTTTCCTAATTAGCCCCGAACTTATGTAGGGTGAATGCTCTTAGAGCTAATGCACTTAAAATTTTAATTTGATGGGTTTCTAATGCAATGCATGCTCGTTTGAAAGGTCAAAATTAGGTATGCTTGAGATTTTAAAAATAGGCTTATAAAAATAAATTTTTAGAAGAGACTAGGCTTCCCCTGGTCTGACACCTCATCCTAATAGGCCAGATTATCCGTACTATACTCGCAGGCGGGGAAGTGTCTTATAGATGGAGAGAGAAAATGCATTAATATGCATGCGATCTCGGATGATTTCGGCTATTCCCTAGGTTGTTAAACTTCTATATTATTTAAGTCTTAAAATATTAATTTTTAATTATGATTAGAAAAATATTTTTTAGTCCTTAAAGAGCCTAGCGAAAATCAGGTCAAGCACATGCATGAAAGAAACCTAAAAAAATATGCAATTTTTAATGCGCACACAAAATAAACACATCAATATAAATATACAAAATATAGAAAAGTAAAGTCTAAAGCCCACGGCAAGTGTCGTATAAATACAACCCAAGGTCTGCATAAAAGTAATTATGAGCAGGCCCCCACCGACAACAAGCTGGATTCTAATCCTACTAAATGTCACAAGTTTTAAAAGTAAGGCATTTCATCTTTGAGTCTTCGTCTTCAGGTGGATCATCCTTCTTCGGATCACCTCCCTTTGGATCGTCTCCTTCGGGCTCCATATAATTTGTCCTCTAAAAAGGAACCCAAATGACTAAGAAACTCCTTATAAAGGGTCTTTCTTTTTTTCTTTGGGTATCGAGTATTTGAAACACCTCATTTTTAAAGACTTTCACAACTCGATAATTATTATAATAAATTATATTTAAAAAGAAAAATATAGACTCAAACTCCTGCATGGTTATTCTAATAAAAATCATGAACTGTTCATATATCACATCCCAAGTAGTTAATATTTATGCAGAAAAGGTAAACACATTTGACCATGCTCTTTTAATTTTAAAGGGGCTAAGCAGTCTTTGGAGAGTATAGAAAATATTGTTAGTATTAAAGCTTTAATGATTTCTACCCCACTTTATTTTAACACTGCATGAGCGTGGCCACCTGCATAAGACTAGATTAGTAGCAAAAGTGCATCTAGCCCATGAGCAATCTAACACATAAATCACATCACAATCAGAGTATAGAAAACACATCAATAAATTAAATAATCATCACCACAAATCAATTAAAGCAAACAACATATGTGCTACACATAATTGCATCACAGAAAGAAGAAAAAAGTAAAACATTGGCCCTAATCCTAGATCTAGAAGTAGTGCCCTAGCAAACAATGATCCTATATAAGGTAGTTAGTTCAAGTTTTCTCGAGTTCAGGTTTGTTAAAGGTCAAAAAGAGAAATTTTGATTAAGGTTTAAGTATTAATGTATTAGAGTCTATTTTAGTTAATTTAGTTTATAGATCTATTTTAATTTTAGAGTAGTAATCTTATAAGTTTAAGTTGCATTAGCTAATTTTAGAAGGTCCGGGATCCTCCTATGCACTAGGCTAAGGGGGTCCAAAAGGTCACTATTAAAAACATGCTAGGTTTGGAGGTTCTAGTATTTTAATTAAATGTTAAGCCTTAAGAAAAGTAGTTAGGCTTTGAGTTTTTTAGATTTGGAGTTTTCTACGCCAAGTTATGTATTTTAGAAGTTTTGGGTAATTATCGAAATTGTTTAATTAGGGGTGTTTTAGGGGTTTTGATCCAAATCAATTCCAAACCTCTTGGAATCAGCTCCAAAGGTCAGAAATGACCTAAGAAAATGTTCTCAAGTTTTTAGGGAAAATTTGGAATTTTAATAATTTTTAATTATTTAATTAAGCCAAAAAGTGATTTTTAATTAGAGCTAAATTAAGGTTCAGATTGAAGTCTAATTAAGGGGACCTAATTATATAAGATTAAGCATTAAAATATAAAAAGTTTGAGGTATTATCCGTAATTTTTTGAGTTAAAATGAATTTAGTGGAATTTTCTGAAGTTAACAGGGCCTAATTAACGAGTAAATTAGGGTTTGTTAATTAAGGGGTCTAAAGGCTCTTTAAAATTTCTAAAAAATTCTAAGAGGTTTAGGATGTTACTAAGTTTAAAAGTTGAAAGTTTTATATTAATTGAGGATCTATCATAGCTCATAGAATTTTTCTAAGTTTGCTAGACGGGTCCTTAATTATTGTCCTTAGAGTGTCACTACGTTAAATATGTTTAAATCAAGTATTTGAGACTAACTCTTAGGATAAAATGAATGGAATGCATATAAACAGAAAACACATCAATCTTTAGATCTAGGAGGGCCTAAACTAGGTGTCCGTGCATCCTACACATGCAAGAGACGATAAAAATAATAATTAAGCATGCTTTACGATGTGAATAGTGGATGATTGGAACTCAACCATCCACTAATCTATCCCCCATGAATGCTATCAGTATGCATAGATCAATATTTAAAAATTTTATGAAATGGATAGCCCAAAATTAGGGGATTTAAGGTATATGTCATTTTAAAAATAATTTAAAATATATATATATTAATTCACTAAATTTTAGAAAATAATGTAATTCAAAATAATTTAATATAAACAAGTACATGAATATATGAGAGATCCACTGGTCACCCAAATGAAGTTTCAAAATAATTTAAAAATAAATTTTAATTTGAAAATAATTAACATATTATATATTTAAATAATAGTTAAATAATAAAAGTAATTAAATGGTGCAGAAATAAATAAAAAATAATAATTTTTAGTATCTGAAAATATTTTTAAATGAAAATACACATTTTCCTGAAAACTTTAAGATATTATGCACAAAAATTCAATTTAAAACAAAAATTAAATACAAATTTTTAAATTTTAAAGTAATTAAAGGAGATTTAAAATAGTTAGTGTTTAAAAGTAGTAATTGGATTAGGTTAGATTAAACATTAAAGTTTTTGAAATTAAAATAATTAAACAGAAAAAAATAGTTTTCTTTTGGATTTAGAAGGTAATTGAATTTTTAAATAATTAATTATTAAATAATCATTTAATTAATTAACTATTTAAGAAAATACATAAAATAATAAAAAAAATTATAAATTTAAAACTAAATAACAAGGCTTAGCCTCTAATTTTTAAGGATAAAATAGGAACATATTAATTATTATATAAGTAACTATCATTATCAAATATTAATTAATTATATACTTAAATGATTGAAGTGATTAAAATTTATTTGAAAATTTAAAATATATCCTAAAAATAATTTAAATTCAAATTATTATGTTTTAAACTAATTAGTTAATTATTTAAAATATTTTGATGAAAAAAAGATGAATTTAAAATGATATTTAATATAATATTATTTTAAACATTAATTAACTAGTTAAAATAATCATTTTTAAAATAATTTAAAATATACAACAAAATTTAAAGGAATTTTAATTTTAAATTAATTATGATAAAATTTTGAAAAGTTTGGTATAAAAGACATGATTTTTGGATTTTAAATATTTTTAAGTTAATTTTTAAAGAAACATTAATTTTAAAATGATTTTTAAAATAATTAAAACATTTATTTTAATTAAATCTGATGGCGACATACATGGCATCTACTAATTGGTGGATTCAAACAGTGGTGGCAGTACCCAATCATTGGTAATGATTGGTGCCTCCATTAATCATTGCCAAACGATTACTAAAATGACGGTGTCTATGCAATTTTATTAATCCGCATCAGCGGGAATCGAATGTCGTCCGATCCAGCACGAATGGATGGCGGTGATCACGTTGGATGGGAGAACTGACCGTGGGATCGAGCCCTGCGGTTGATCCGAACCACGAAGGGTCCAAATAAAATCCATTGATCGCGGGATCAACGGGCCTGATTTGTCTATGGCTAATAAAGAGCGAAATCCAAACTCTAATGGTGTTTCTCGCTTAGTTCTCTTGATCAGATGAACCAATTAAGATGAAATTTTAAACATGTGATGTACACATGAAGAGCATTTATGGGGAGTAAAAATTGTGTTCTAAAACACACTATACATGAAGTTATTTAACCCTATGTGTAGTGACCTAGGTTAGGGTTTTTGGGAAATCTCACTGTTTGATCTTTTGTATCTTGACACAGTTGAGATTGTAGATTGTTCTCATACAAGTTCTTAGTTGAAACCACGTTAAATGAGCTATGGATTGAGCTGAGGAAGCCTTGGGAGGTCCTTAGGCTTGGTTCACAAAAGATTTCGCCGCTAGCTAGGTGTTAACGATGAGATTGGCTTGGAAAAGGTGAGGAAGGGTTAGGGAAATTCTCACACGAAGTCTCACAGCTTTTGGAGGCTTAAAGAGGGAGAATTTATCAAAAGATCCCTAAAAGAAACCCTAGCACTCCTATTTATAATTCTAGACCTATGATCAAGGGTCTAGATCTCTCCTAAGGCTCATTAGGAGGGAAATCAACTTGATTAGATTGGGATTTGAGTCAAATGAGAATTAGGAAACATTCCAAAATATTAATTAGGCTTAATTTGAGCTAAATAGGTCAAAATTGACCAAGGGATACTTGGGTTGGCCAAGTCAAAGTTTGACTTGGTCAACCTAGTCTAATAAAGCCTAAGAGATGAGGGGCTGAGCCCAAGGAAGTCTGGAATTGAATTAAATTTGATTTATGGTCAAATGGGTCTAAATGGGTCAACCTGGGTTGATCAGGTCAACCAAGTTGATCCACGGCAAGGGTTTGGGCCCAATGGGTTGGGTCTGACCCATTGAGTATAGTGGCAGTGAGAATTGACCAAAGAAAGGTTGGAATTGGATTTGAATTGAAGGGAAAAGTATTTGGGTCAATTTGGTTAAGCCTAGGTTGACCCAGGGCCTGGGTCAGGGCTCAACAAGTTTGGTTTGACCCACTGAATTGAATGGGAGGGGTCTTGGGGCCTCGCTCGGTCAATTTGACCATGTCAACCCCTTTGACCCAGGGTCTGACAAATTTAAGGTCAACAATATATTATGCTGTTCTAATACTATTTGTAAGAATATTAGATTTGTTATTTGGGCTAAAATTTATAATTGGGTTTCTTTTCATAAAATCAAGCATTTACTCTATTAAGCTGTGGGGGTCCTTCTGGTTCGTGTTTCTTTATTTTCTAGTCCTTGGCTATTGATTTCAGCAACCAGGCTGTTGCTTGGATGGTTGGGATTTTTAGCTAAAGGTTGTTTTTAGATATTTTTTGGTATTGTTGTTCTCTATCTGTTCTTGTTCTCTTTTGTTGCAGGCGCTGTTATTATTTCTCAGAGTTAAGTTCTCGTAGGTTTGGTGTTGTTTGTTTTTCTGTTGGTTTGTTTGGACTTTGGTGTAGGGATCCTTTTTTTCTTCTTCTTTTGGATGGTTGGCTCGGCAACCAGGTTATCACCTTGGAAGGTTGAATATGAACCCTTCTTTGGGTTGATGATTTTGTTGCTGCTGGTTGATTAGATTTTGCTGAAGGTTTCCCATCTTAAGTCCTGTTGGTGGGGGGTTGCTGGATTGTTTTTTCTTTTGGTTTTGTTTGTTTTTTTCGTATACATCCTTTGTTTTTAGATTCAAGTTTTTATTGGAGTAGTTAAAAGGATGCTTATGGGGTTTAAAGCTTTTGGATGGATTTGTTGCTGTTTGTTTGGTTTTGCTGAAGTTTCAGGTTATGTTTGGAGCAGTTAGAAGGTTGTTTCACGTTCTTGAGCTGTCGGATGTCTTTAGAAGCTTGTTTCCTTGTCTTGCTTTGGAATCTATTTTTCTGCTGGTTGATCAAATTTTGCTGAAGGTCTCCCATCTTGAGTCTTGCTATGATATTCTTAAAGAAAGCTCTTGATGATTCTTGCCCTAAAAAATATTATAATATACTTGTAACCTTTCATTTGGGATAAAATTTGCATGATTGCCCTAAATTTTTTTTGTAAATTGAAAATTATAATTTTACCTATAATTAAAACAGGCAAGAAAAAAGAAATTGATATATTTAATGATAATTAATATTAATAACAAAATGTCGGATATAATTGTGATATTCATAGATCATTAATAAATTTAAATTCAATCTTAAGATTTTGGGTTGCCACACGGCTGATCGGACAGCAGAGCACTGAGTGGCCCCACCGTCGTCTAGCATCTTGGATCACAACCGGAGTTGATGATCATGTAGCGCTTCGTGTAGCGGACGTCGACCTGATTGATATTTTTACCAGGGGGAATGCTGGCGGGGCTTTCTCGCATCGCCGGTCCTCTACTCGGGTCAGCAGTTCAATAAACATTTTGCGAATCGACTAAATCGGTTAGAGAGGGCGAAGTTATAGGTCTCGGCCATGGCGATCCTGTACGCCGTGGTGGCGAGGGGCACTGTGGTCCTGGCGGAATTCGCAGCTGTGACTGGGAACACGGGTGCGATTGCGCGGAGGATCTTGGAGAGGTTGCCGCCGGAGTCTGATTCTAGATTATGCTTCTCCCAGGACCGCTATATCTTTCACGTTCTGAAGGCCGATGGTCTTATTTTCTTGTGCATGGCCAATGATACCTTCGGAAGTTAGTACTCTCTCTCTCTCTCTCTCTCTCCGGGCGCTATTATTTTTTCCCTGTAGCTTGTTTCTAATGAGAAAGGTTTTATTATGATCTAGAGTTAGCTGATACTGGATATGGAATGTAATTGTGGAATTTGGTCGCGAATTAAGATATTTAATTCAGTTAGGGTTTTAATTAAACGCATTCTGGCTATTTTTTTAGGTTTATGCTATAAATTTTTTGGATGGAATACTGGATTGATAATCTCTAGCAAGCTTGAGGGTTTTTCTGCATGAGAGATTTTCAAGCGATAATGAAACGGTGACTTTTAATCTAGCTTTAAAAAAAAAAAAATTAATGACACTGATTCTTTGTGGATGATAAATTTCCACAGCTAGAGTGATCTGAATCATTGTTTGCGTTATTGCCTTTTATCTTGGAATCACAAAGTTTTGATATTGATGCTTCCTGTTTGTTTTTTTGGTTATCCAATTGGAACTTCTTCATTATTGTTGCGTACTGGAATATTCGCGGCGGCAGAGAAATATAAATTTTAGTGTCCTAGCTTTATACGAAGATCCAATACACAAACAAATGAAAGATAAGAGTTTAGCATTCATAAGAGACACAAGAAATTTTACATGGAAACTCCTAAAAAGGGAGAAAAACCCCAGGCCTTGCCCTATTTAAATGAATCCACTGGTGTTTGAAGTTGATTACAAATGAGACCTTTCCTTGGGAAGAAGGTTATAACTCGATGTAGCAAATATACATAATACATCATATAAAGTGCATTATATAATGGGAATAGGAAGAATCTGTGTTGGCATGTTCGTTTGGTTGACAAGACCATAGTCGGCGAATGATGTTGGTCAATGAACTATAATCGGCGAGCGACAGAGGTCGGAAAGACCGAAGTCGGGTGACGGCGAATGGAAAGACTATAGTATGGAGATGATGGTCGAAGAGAACATAGTCGGCGGACGACGGAGGTCTGAATGACCATAGTTAGGAGACCAATGTTAGAAAGACTATTGTCTGGTAACGGTAGTAAGAAGGATCGTAGTCGAGCAACAGCGGTTGGGGAGATTGTAGTCTAGAGATGGTGGTCAAAGAGACCGTAGTTGGTGAGCGACAGAGGTCAGAAGATCGTAGTTGGGTGACGGTGGTTGGAAGGATCATAGTTGGACGACGGCGGTTGGGGAGACAGTAATTTGGAGATGGTGGTCGGAAGGACCATAGTTAGGTGACGCTGGTTGGAAGGACCATAGTCGGCGGACGACAAAGGTTGGAAAGACCATAGTTAGGTGACGGTGGTTGGAAGGACCATAGTCGGCGGACGACAACGGTTGGAAAGACTATAGTTGGGTGATGATGGTCAGGAGGACCATAGTCGACGGAGATCAAAAAGATCTTAATTGGCGATGGTTCCGACCGTAATTGACGATGGTGGTCGGAAGAACCATAGTCGGTGGGCAACGGAGGTTGGAAAGACCGTTGTTGGGTGACAGTGGTCAGAAGGACTGTAGTTAGCCAATGATGGAGGTTAGAAAGACCGTTGTCTGGTGACGGTGGGCGTGAATCCAGAGTCAGTTGGTGACTGGGCTGAAGTTCGGCGACAGTCGGTGGCCGGGTGGAAGTCCGACGACGGTCGATGGTCTGACGGTTGTCGAGAAGGAGCTTGATGGCCAGAGATATCTTTGATTTCTCTTTCTTCTTCCTTCTCTTCTCT
This sequence comes from Dendrobium officinale, assembly GCA_019514585.1. Taxonomy (NCBI): domain Eukaryota; kingdom Viridiplantae; phylum Streptophyta; class Magnoliopsida; order Asparagales; family Orchidaceae; genus Dendrobium; species Dendrobium officinale. The sequence goes on along the minus strand of CM033690.1, from coordinate 46,586,878 downwards.
TCACTTCCTTGCTTGGTCCCCCCTTTATATGAAGAATGAGGGGCTATTTATAATTTTTTTGGGAATGACATGACCAGTAAATAAGAAGAAGATCAATGACAAGTTTGGAGTGTTTCCAATGGACGGCCGACATCAACTCCCTTAATCATAGACCATTTATCAAGTATTTGAGTATCTTAGATATCAAAATTTGACAATCTTGGGCTTGTTGGATTTGTTTCATTGAACTGCTCGATTTGACTATAAGCATGTCACATTTGGTGTTCATTTGGTCATCTGATATATGATTTAAACCTTCAAAATATGCTTCGGGTCCTTGATTTGGACCCATTTGGGCTCGGATTGAGTCGAATTTAGTGTCGTTAGGTTCGTCTTTTCGAGATGTTCAATTCGACAATAAGTTTGCTGAAATCAGAGTTCAATGGTCCTGAATTTATTTTCGAGAGTTTCCAACTTAAATTTTTCCTCGAGATTCGTGCGTGATCAAGATAAAATTTTGAAGATATATCAATTATGAGGCAAAGATAAATATTTTGGAATGCCTAGCGTTTTAGATGTCAATCTACATACGCCTTTTGTCTAAAAGATTCCTTCACCATCCTTATCAATTAGGTTTTCCTGTATGAATTTCTTGTCTTTATCAATTTTTGGTGGAGTATTGCATGTGTTGTTAAATATTAGCCAGATTATCTTTGATTTACTCTAGCAAGGTTGCCTTTCATTTTGATTCTATCTAATTTCCTTAATAGTGCATCTTCTACTCTTCATTTTGCGTGCTCGAACTTCTTTAGCCTATTTTCTTTCACCTTGTACTGAGTAGGGGCTTCCTCTGTGACATCTCTAGTACAAATTTGTGTTAGCTTTACTACTTAAAATAAGAAAATAGGTTAATTGCTTTCAAAAATAGATCCACCAAATTTTGAATATATTTCTTCAATTAGTAGGGAACAAAATCTTTTTGTAAAGATTGTAAGGGGATTCTTGAAGAAAGTTTAACCTCTCAGCTTAGTGTAGTTATGAATGCATATTTAAGGAGTTTAAGGAAAACAATCAAAATAAATTATTGCTTTAGGATAAGATGATGGAATGTGAAAGATAAGAAAACTTTTAATCTTTCAAGATAGCCAGATTTGTTATTAGGACAAATAGATTGAAATTCTTTAGTTTAGACAATTTTGTTGTGGGATAAAATAGCTAATTCAACCTTTGTTTGGGATAGCTTTCTACAACAACAACAACAATAAGCCTTTGTCCCACTATGTGGGGTCGGCTACATGAATCCTTTTTTTTTCGCCATTGTGTCATGTTAAAATTCAAATTCTCATTTAAATTTAATAAAGAAAGATCATTTCTAATATTTTCCAACCAAGTTTTTTTAGGTTTACCTTTACCTTTCTTAACATAAGTCAAATCTAATACCTTAACTTTCTTAACAGGGTCATCGGAAGGCCTCCGTTTAATGTGGCCAAACCATCTAAGGTGACTCACTCTCTCTAATCTTATCATCCACTGGAGCTACTCCAACCTTTTCACGTATATGCTCATTTTGCATCCCATCTCTAAGGGTAAAGTCACTCATCCACCTAAGCATCCTCATCTTTGCAACACTTAACTTAGTATTTTTTTTTATTTTTTATTTTTTATTTTTTATTTTTTTTTTAACTTAGTATTATGCTTCTCTTTTAATGGCTAACATTTGGCACCATAAAGCATTGCAGGTCTCACCACTATCTTATAGAATTTTCCCTTATGTTTGAGAGGGACTTTTCTATAGCACAATAAGCCCGAAGCATTCCTCAACTTCAACCATCCAACTTGAATTCTGCTAATAATATCCCATCTATTTCACCTTCACTTTGAACAATAGTTCCAAGATATCTAAAACGTGTACTCTTATTAATGACTTGATCGCCCAAAGCCACAATCCCCTCACTAGGTCTATTACTACTAAAATTACACTCTATATATTCAGTTTTAGCTTTCTAAAAAAAAAAATCTAGTTCAAAAAATTTTTGTACTAAAAAGTTGATTTAAAAAGCAATAAAAAAATTGTTCCAAATGATGCCTTAATTAAGAACATGCCATATAACTTTTAGGAGTGTTACCATACGAATTATAAAGTAAGATGACTTGTTGGTAGATTGTAGAGGTTAAGCTCTTATTAATGATAAAAAATGTACTTTTAAAGAGTGGTGAAAATATTTATTATTGTGGTTATGTTGATTACAAGCAAGCTAGAAACATTGCAAAGAGGGTAATACACAAAGTAAAAGCTATAACTTTTGATTTTTTATATAAAGATGATAGTATTTTGATTAAACAGAAGAAATAAACAATGGTGAAATTTCTATTTTGATAAATTATTAGATGTGATTTTTAAGGAAGAAAATATGTTGATTAAAAAAAGTGAAATTGGAATTTGGTTAGAGGTAAAGTTTTAGGCCTAGATGAGATATGTTTTGAGGTTTATGTTTAGGATTGTGACACTTATAAAGGAATCAAATTTATGTCTTGCAATGAAGTTCTGGCAGAGTGGTGGTAGATAAACTTTAGAAAAATTAACTCTATATTGGAGAATCAATTTGGTTTTTTATACCAAGAAGATCCATAATTGAAGGAATTTTCTAGCTAAGGTAATTAATAAAAATGCGCATAGATCGGAGACATAATCTTTTTATCATTATAATTGTCTTTGGGAAGATATGTAACCTAGTATTACAACAATTGATTTGGTTTGTATTAAAAAATCTGTCTAAGGTATGTTAAGTTATTAAAGATATGCATGATGAAGCATTAACTATTAGAATTAGTTATGGAGAGGCAAAAAGTTTCAAACCACAATAATATTACATTAAGTTTAGTATTAAATCTATATCTTGTTTTATGATTAAGTAGATGTTTACAAAAGGATATTCAAAATGGGATGACTTGGCCTATAATTTTTTGCAAATGAAATATTTTTAATCTATAAGATATTGGCTGAGATAACTATATAGCTCAAATAGTGATAAAAAATTTTAGAAGATTAATGGTTTGAGATTAGTAGAATAAAGATTGAGCATCTGATATACAATTATAATGAGCGTGATATTAATAAATTTCAATCAATATTATTAGAAGATAAGTGATACCTAGGTGTGATATTTTTAAGTATGAATGCAAATATAACTTTTATAGTTGAGGTTGATTAAAATTGAGTATTGTATTAAACGTATTCTGCAATAAGAGAAGATTATTGAGACTTAAAAGTAAATTTATAAAAGTACAATTACGTAGACTATGTAGCACGGGTTTAGTTTTGGGTAGTAAAAAAAGCCCCTAATAGCCATGTGGAGTGTGATAGACATAAGAATTTTAAGATGGATGTGTGGCAAAGCAAGTATGGATAGATTGAGAAATAATTAAATTAAAGGGATGGTAGTGGTAACATGTTTTCAAGATAAGGTAGTGAAGAATAGATTTTATCATTTGGGCATGTACATTGAATGATTGTTATTGCACCTATATGATGAGTAGATAAATTAGTGTCTAAGAGTTAAAAAGGAAAATGACCATAGTAATGTGAATGCAAGATGTGCAAACAAAATTGCATAGAATATATGTAACATCTTTTGCATGAATGAATGGTGAAAGTTTATTCATAAAAGAAACCCCAAATTGTTGGGATGAGGATAATGATGAAGATGATTTATTATAGCTTTAGAACAAATTCATCTTACTAATTTTATTGTCATTGCAATTAGTTATTATCAATTTCTTTGTTGTATAATACTCAGATTTAATGAAGCATAGTAGGATTTTTTATTGCCTTATAGTATCTATGATATTCTTTGATGACATAATATCATGTAGCACTTCCTTGTTATACTCTCATTTATATTCTCAATCTTTTGTACAATGAGCCAAATTACATAAATCTATCCCCAATTTTTGCATGTTCATCTAATTAGCATTAATTTAACTCTGGCGCAATTATAGACCATGCACTTTGTTTTAATTTTCTATTTCTAAGCTCTTTATTTAATTTTCTTATTTTAGACCATGCAATTTGTTTTAATTTTCACCTACATTATAAACTTATCATAATATTTTTATCTATAAATATCTTACTTTACTAACTATAATTGGAACTTTTTTCGACACTTCATAACTAATTTTAATGCAAGTCATTGTACCAATGTGCCAATATTTAATGAATTCAATATGCCTTTTATATTTCTCATCAATATTGATCAAACCAATGCTAATGGTATGTATATTTCATAATAGTCAAAATTCTATGAAGATCTTTTTGTTGTTAGCTATATCTTTTTATTGATTTCCTCATATAAAATATCATATTTATGATTGGTACAAAAGACTGAACATATTGTATAAAATCAAGTTAATTTTCCAACATCAATACGACTTCCTTGGTCTTTGTTCTAATTTTCTTGATCATTGTTTAAAATTGTGCAATATGAGGCTCGCCTTGAGGCCCACCTCAATGCAATTCCAGTAAAAAACGCCTCGAGGCTTACGCCTTGAGTTTTTTTTATGAGGCTTTCGCTTCATCTTGGATGAGGCCCGCCTTGAAGCGTGCCTCACCTCGTTGGCATGAGGCGTACACCTCACTTTTTTTGTATTTTTTTTTTAAAAAAACTTACCTAAATCCTATACAGAAGCCCCAAAAAATCATGTATTGCACCCTCAAGCCGCAACAACTTCCTCTCAATTGCCTCGACCTCTAGCCCATCGCTTTCACCGTAGTCACCACCGTCATAGTTGCCGCAGATGATCACTAGAATGCCACACGCCACCACAATCTGCACTTAAAATTTTGGAGCATTATCTTTATGTTGATGACAAACTTATGAAAGATAAAGATGACTGAGATAAATGAATAATGAGCAAATTGAGAGGTATTGGACCCTACAGGATGAGGTGGGGAAGAGACCATTTGTTATGATAGTGACTCAAATAAAATTCCCCTTAGTAATAATAATAGTACATATGATTTTTGAGTTGTTGTCAATTATTTCAGCTTCCTTTAATAATTAAACATAGATTAGTAGGCAAGTTAGAAAGAAAAAAATTAGAGGTAAACTTGATGTTATATGATACTTTTATGCAATTAATATATTTTATATTTATTTTGTTCCTGTAATATTTAGATTTCAATTCTATTTCACATAATTGATCACTTAACACTTCACATTTTATACAAATTTTTATTTTATATGTATGTAAATTTATTACTTCATAGTTCAATAAAAAGTTAATATATCATCATTTATCATATTATTTGGATATTATATAAAAAATCACTTTAAACTTTTATTTTGACTTGACGCATTTTTTAGATTTTGAGGCTTACGCCTCATCAAAACGCTTTGAGGCTTATGCCTCGGCTCACGAACAAAAAACGCCGCAATACCCAATTATGTAATTTTAAACCTTGCTCCTGATGATGACTTGCTTATATGATTCATAAGCTTGATTCCTCCATTGATGTGATTTTTCCTTGTCATTTGCAATGTTATACATAAGAACTCATTCATATTTTGTTTTAACTCCCACCCCCCCTTCTTCCTACATCTTTGTTGGACTATATATGCATCCAGCCTAGGAAAAATTGGCAATAAAAAAAATGCTCCTAAATAAAAGCATTGCTTCTACTCAGTCTCTTCCTTCCTCTACATGAGGTTCAGGAATCAAACCCAAACCTCTAATTTGGTGGTAAGCGGCAATATCACTTGGTCCACTCTTAGTAATGGAGACTAGTCTGAATTTAGATTGTCTTTCTATATTGTTTCATCAATTTGATTTTAACAGTATAGCTCTATATGCTATTGAAATTTCTTGTTTAATGATAGGTTACAGGACATGTGAGCTGAGTTTTTTTGCCAAATGATGAGTATCTGGCATAATATATTAGATGTTTCTTTTTTTTATTTCAAGTAGGCCTTTATAGAATATTTGTCTAACTTCCTTATTTGGTAATCTTCTCGTAGATACGTTCTGATTTTCAATTTTGTTTACACTCATACTATAGGGCGAATTCCTTTTGCCTACTTAGAAGACATTCACATGAGATTCATGAAAAATTATGGCAGAATTGCTCATTCTGCTCTGGCATATGCAATGAACGATGAATTTGCAAGAGTTCTACATCACCAAATGGAGTACTTCTCTAGCAATCAAACTGCAGATACGCTTAACCGGCTACGAGGTGAAGTCAGTGAGGCAAGTATTTTCCTTAATGAAATCCAACCTCATTTTGATTGTTTACAGAAATACATAGATGAAAATCTAGAAAGCAAGCAATTTAATGTCCTCAAAAAAGCATTTTGAACAGTTCAATCCTTAAACCTTGCTGCAATACATGCATGCTCAGATTTTTTAATTTTATCATTTTACATTTGTTCTTTTTTGGAAAAAAAAAATCCTGAAAAAGAGAAAACCGTAACTCTTTATGTACTGTTTGGGTCTTCTGATTTTCTTGGCTTGTGCAGTAGCAAAAAACATTAAAATTGGAGACTTATGTACCTAAGGTCTTGCAAACACTGTTATTCATTTTTAGTTGCTCGTGTGCCTTATGTACCCAACCTCATTTGATTGCATTCACGACCTTTCCACTGTTTGAATGAGTGCAAGAGTTTTTGTCAATCATGAAAGTCATTTTCTTTCGTGGTGTACCTCAATAGTTCCATCATAATAGCTCAAGAATCTCGGTTGCACATTACAAAAGCTTAGAATATGAATGTGTACAAAGTGATTACTATATGTGCTGATACCTGAATATATGCCATTGAAGAGACTTGGCTTATCAACTTCAAAATATAAGGTGTCTCAGCATAACTTACGATCCTAAAGTACAAAATTTTCACCTCGGAATAGAAACCCAACATAATCTTAAGTCAATAAATCATCTAACTTAATTCAAAATTTCCTAAGGGGCTATTTGGATCATTGTTTTGAAAACCGGACCGAAACGGCTGGTTCAACCGTGAATCGGTCTTATGGCCAATTCGGTCCTCCTGAAGAACCAGTCTAGTATCAAACCGGTCAAAACCGGTTTGAACCGCATTCTTAAGAACCGGTCGGTTCAACTAATAATATATTTAAATAATTTAATTTAATATAAAATGTTTAAAAAATATTAAATTAATTTACATATCATATATTTTATTTAACAATATAATTTTGAAAAATTAATTGTGTTATAAATTAAATCTAAATAAACTTACTCACATGATGCCATAATACCTTGTGAGCTCTTAACCCATGGATACAAGAAAAAGTATATAAACAACACAACATAAAACTCCTATGTGATATGGGACTAAACAATTACTAGTTTTTAGTTTCAACTTTCAACAATGTGTGTATGAGACTTGTTTGAATGAGAATTTGTTGAAAAAATTTGTGTAGAATATTCAAATAAAAAATTATCATAATAATTTTTAAACTTATTAAATTTATAATTAATTATATATTTATAATTATTCAAATAAAAATATTATTTATAATTTTTAAAGTCCTAAAACTTTTTCTAAATGTGAAATTAAATGATAAAAAATCTTAAAAAATAATATTGTAAAAATATATTTTAAAAAAATAATATTTGTATAAAAAATTTATAGTTTGTATGATAAATATAGTTTTATAATGTAAAATTTATATATAATTTATAGATGTAAATTATGCTTAAATATATAACATAAAGCAATTATTTATATTAAATTTATATATTTATATATAAACTAAATTTTTATTAAATATAAATTAAAATCAAAGATTGAATATGTTTATATTTAAATTTAAAATTAGTAATTATTTATATTTAAATATATAACATAATTATAATAATTATTTATATTTAATTTTAAAATTATATAATATATTATATATGTATGAATTTTATTTATTTTTTAGTCTTAAAATTCTTAGAATTATGAAATTTTTAAGATTAAATTGTCATTATTATTATGTTAATTTTATTACTTTTATTAATATTATTATTTATTACGTCATCCGGTTCGACCGGTCGAATCATGAACCTCTCTCCTTCCTTCTTCCGTTCGTTGTCCGGTCCGATTTTCACAACCTTGATTTGGATACAAGATTTAAGCAGGATTTTAGTTAAATCTAGGCAAATGCCAAAATACGCATCCTCAAATCTCATGGTAAGTTAAATCTCAAGATAATGTCATTTTTCCTTTTTTTTTATCCTAAATCCTGGATTTACTAAATTCATGAGAAGTGCCGTAGAAAATGCGGGAGAAAGTGCGGAAAAGAGCCTGTTCTTTCGTTCGCTTAAGCTTGACTGGCAGCCAGTTGAAGGCTAGCTGGTTCGCCATGATTCCATGGACATTGGTTGCCTTTGAAGGGTGAGAGCAAAGGAAGACGGTGCCTAATGGGAAGTATGGCTAAGGCACTACTTCATGTGAAACCAAAGCAACAACGATGAAATGCTGATGAGAAAAAGCAAATCCTTGACAGGCCTAAGGCTCTACGAAGAGCATAGATAAATACCAATGAGAAGAGAAATTATAGAAGTATACATGCAATGGTAGAGAAGATAATTTTTTTAAATTAGAATGTGTATTTTATTAATTTATTATTTAATAATTAATTAGGATATGAATATATAATAAGTTTTATTTAATTAATCTAATTAGAATTAATTAAAAATTTTAAATTAGAATTTATATTTCATTGGTTTAATAATTTACTAATTAATAGTTAGTTGGTATATTCATATAATTAGCATGATTAAGTATGGTTTGATTAATTTCATTATAATTATGTAATATTTATTAATTTCATTATCAATATTAATGATGAAAATTTTATTTGAGCTAACATAAGTTAATCTTGAATTAAGTGTCGAAATGTTTCACTAAGATTTAACTGAAGTAAACCTCTATTATATCAAACAGTTTTCAAGTTTTAATACCCTCAATCCTAATTTGCATAATTTATTAATCTTAATTTACAGAATTTATTAAATCCTACTTGAATCGAAACAGCTCCTAAATGTTTTCACAAGTACATCCATATAAAATATTAGTATGCAAGCAATTATCATTATCTTCATTGTCATTAGTGATTAGCCTTATCTTTATTATATGAAACATGCTGTATGATGACTCCTTTTAATTCTTTCTAGTTGACCGCTACACATAGTGAAAGCAATATATCTCAAATCTTTTTGCTGAATTTGGAGTCATGTTATTTTTTATTTACTTGTTTTTTTTTCCTAATCGTCCCACATTAAATCTATCTACTGGTAGCAGCGGTGCATCTTGCCTTTTTTTGTATTTTCCTACACCACTTTGAATATATTTCCACTTCCTCACTTCAATTGGTATTAATCTTACCACCCCACTCTTTCATTCTATATTTTTTAATTTTACCACATTAATCTTTTTTTTTTTTTCTTACACACACTAATCTTATAATGTTCTTATTTCTATCACATTCAATTTTGCTATTAGTGCTTTTTTAATTGCCCAAGAATTGAGATAACATAGCTGCTTCATTGGGTATCCAAAAACATTTTACAATATATCGTATGAACCAATAATTAATTAAAAGTATCTACACAATAATGAAAATAAAAATTGGTACACCTAGAGTTAATAATGAAAAAATAAGCTAATATCTGCATTATGTTGATGAAATTGAGGTATAAGAGAATATCAATGGAGTAGATATACCAGCCTACTAATAATGGAAATAACTCAAATGCCGGATTCTATCCTTGGTGTTACTGGTGTATTTCATCCCTGTAATGTCTATATGCTTCCTTCGTTAGAATAGTAGGATGCAACTAATAGTTTGAATTTCTCTTTCTCTCATACGCACTTCACACATATGCTCATGGAAGGTAGGAGCAAGGGTGATGAGGTCTAGTTTTGGGAAATTTTATTGCCTTGCGTTGGTCATGGGATGGTAAAAGGTACCCAATTTATAGAGCTTAGATTAGTGCTAACTTACAAGATTGTAACTTCAACTTATAATCAAATGAAGATGAATTTCATAATTAAAATGAAATTCAAGCTCATTGCCATGTGGAAAAGATCTTTTATAGCTTTTTGGGGTTTTCTTTCTTCTTTTATTTAATCCTCTAATAGTTTGTCTTTAATCAATTTGATATTTTCTTGCTCAATGCATGCAGGATTATGTATCTTGCATTCTTGCTCAAAGCTTTTACTTAAAAACTATTGAAAGTATTAAATTGCAACTTCAATTACATGAAGTTCTATTTGCACCTAAGATAATCTAAAATGCAAACTTCCCAAAAGTTATTAGTCACCAGTCATACTACAATTTGTTTTAGTTTGTAAGAAAAAATACGCAGTTGCCTCATCCCCTCTTTCTCTCTAGCTTTCTTGCATGAGCTCGTGAAACATCATGCGATACTACTAAATGGCTCAAAGAAAAGGGGCCTAATTGATGAATAGCGATATTTCAGATCAAATTGTTTAAATCTATAAATTGTGGAAAGTGGCTGCTTGCGGAAAAACCAACTTGATTCAGGGTTGTAGCAATCATGTATCTTATATAGTAGATGGCGTAACTCTGTACTAGTTTTTATTTTTGGCGTTGCTATGCGACTCTTTAAAAAGGTTTTGGCAGTGTTGTAGCAACGATTCTTTAGTAGGTGTCGGCATTGATTGGGTTTTGTTGCTGCCAATAGAAGTTCCTGTAGCGATTATTTCTTCCATGATTCTATATTAACACGCCCAGTTAACTTAAACCTGAGTATTCATCAAGTCAATTTCAAGTTATGAGGCCATGTGGGTAAACTTAAACTGATCCGAATAATAATTTGACTCGAATCTGAATGGAATAGCAGTGGGTTCAAACCATACCCAAATTTTTTTAGTTTGATTCAGGTCGAATTGTCGTGTAGTGACATGTTTTTAAACCCTTATATGTGGCCTTGATTTTGTATTTATTGATCTCTTAGCTTATTATCTTTTCTACATAGTACATTACTGGCTTTTTTCTAACATGCTTGCTTTTTGCCAAATATGCAACAACTAGATTTTTTTTTTTAATATATGAATCTTAGTCAACGTGTGATTTTTGACAGTTTTATTTATTTTTGGTGATTTTGGGCCATGGTTTAAAATTGCGCAATATGAGGCTCGCCTTGAGGCCCGCCTTTGCGCAATTCCAGTGAAAAGCGCCTTGAGGCTTATGCCTCAAATTTTTTTTATGAGGCTTGCGCCTCAACTTAGTTGAGGCACGCCTCGCCTCATTGCGTGAGGCTTACGCCTCACCCGATATATATTAAAACTTACATAAATCCTGAAGTAAAGCTGCAAACAAATCACACTTCGTGTACCCTCTAGTCGCAGCAACTTCCTCTCAAAATCCTTAACCTATAACCCGTTTAATTTTTTAACATATTATTTGAGTATATATAAAAAATTTACTTTTAACATTTATTTACACTTAACACAATTTTTTTATTATAACGTCAATTTCAAAATGCCTTGAGGCTTACACCTCACCTTACAAAAAAAAACGCCGAATACCTAATTGCATTTTTTATGCTATGGTGATGACAGTGCTGAATGACTTATGAGTTCTTATGTGATATGTCATTTCCTAAATTTTTTGAGTTTATATGCTAATGAAAAGAATAGCGTGATTTGGGAAAGATGGAGTTTGAGTTGGACTATATTTCATGTTGTCTTATTATTGAGATATTTTGATTTCACTTCATATCTTGTACATTTTTTCTGTTTTATATATTATTTACTCATTAGTATATACAAAAAATTATTTTTATGTTTACGCAATTTTTTTAATTTTGAGGCTTATGCCTCAAAACGCCTTGAGGCTTACGCCTCGCCTCACGAACGAAAAACGCCTCAATACCTGATTACGCAATTTTAAACATTGATTTGGGCAATCATTATATTATCTCCTTGGCATAGTTTATATAATTTTCATGTTTGCATTTGTAGAAGACAAGTTTTTATTTTAATTGGTGGTATTCGGAACTACAAATTTCTAAAATTGATTTGTGCAGTTTCATAGATTGCATCATTTAGTTATATTAGGAATCTTAAACATGTAACGTCCTGAATCAACTAGGACACCAATAGAGTAATTTTGTTACAGGAAATAGTTGAAGATTAAAGTTTGCAAAAACCAATTTCATTGGGGAAGACGGAAGACAGTTTGTAATCTTTAATATACATCAAATTTCATTTTATCCATTAAAGTTTTAGCTGTTCTCATGAAATTGCTTCGCTGCTGTTACACTTGGTGAACAGAAATACCTCAGCTCCATGTATGTTCTCTTTTGCACGCATCCTATTATGTAAACAGTACTTTCACTCATTGCATGATGACCAAGATTTCTTAGAAAATCCTCTACCATAAAAGTCAAATTTTAAGAAAGCCATGGTCATTCTTAATTTGTGAGGCAGAATGCCTTTTGTTATTTGATTTTTGTTCTTCACATGTATGGGCAAAGGCCAATTAAGCTTCTTTTCATTTGGGTGGCCATGGAGGCCTTATTTGTTCTTAAAAATATTTCTAAACTTTAGTTTTCAAAAAATTTTCTGATTTGACCGTGCTTCCACGTGTTATGTCATGTAAAAATTGTTAATGATTTTGCCAGATACATACTGTCATGGTGGATAACATAGAAAAGATAATGGATAGAGGTGACCGCATTGCACTTCTAGTTGATAAAACAGCAACAATGCAAGATAGCGCGTTTCATTTCAAGAAGCAATCTAGGCGCCTTCGTCAAGCCATGTGGATGAAAAATGCCAAACTTCTGTATGCGGCTTCATCTCTTTTTAAAATTCTGAGCTTTCCACAAGTTAAACTGCATGAAATCTGCTTGAAATATTTTTTTCCTTTAATTTATTAATGATCCTTTATTCACCGATTATTTTATTGATGCTTTCAGCTTCTCTATTATTCATTCGGTCTGGTTTTTCCCACTTTTGTCATTTCTTTATGTTTAGGCATAAGGTGTGGTTTATTTACAAATCCAAACTACTGTGGTTTGTGTTGGGAAGTACTAATATGAAACATTTAAAACCCTTGCTGAAATAAAAAAATTCTGCCACTTGCAAGAAGTTTTTGAGAAGAAGGTAGAGGAATAACCAACAAAACAAACTTTATTTAATGAAAGAAAAACAAAGGCAAGCAAGATACAATGGATCTTCAATTCGAGGGTAAGATCCGGTTCTCCCAATCCCTAGCGATGGCTAGAGCCCAAGCACCTAAGAGAGATCTCAAATTTCAGCCAAATTCAAGATAAACCTAACTCTAAACTATCTCATATATTTAAAGCATACAATTAAAACTCTAATTTACTAAACAGCCCTCCCAAATTCAAATCAGTCTTTAACCGCCCCCTCTTCTTTAATATTTTAATTCAAATATTGGGCCTTACAAGGGGGGTGGTTGTTGCCTTGGTTCATCTCCCATAAACTAGAAGCCGGCCCTTATGTTGGGCTGGCTAGACCTGCCCAGCTTGGACCAGTCTAACAATACAACACCCCCCCCCTCCCCCCCCCCCCACAAAAAAAAAATCACCTTGTCATCAAGGTGAAAGGAAGGGAACCGATGTTTCACGCTTTCTTATTGCTCCCATGTTGCGTCGTAGTATGGTAAGTTTCTCCATTAGATTAACACCTCCTTGATCCCCCCCCCCCCCCCCTCTTCTCCCTATTGTACCCACCCCTCTTAACACCAATGGTTCCAATGCCACCTCCAAATCCTCAGTCAATGTCACCGGTAACTCTGAGCGGGCGGTATGATCCACAATGGCTCTCCCCAGTTGTGACACATGAAACACCTGGTGTATGGTGGTAGTCGAGGGTAACCTCAAGCGATAAGCCACTGCTCCAATCCTTTTCAATATCTTATAAGGGTTGAAGTATATCGAGGCCAATTTTTCATTACTCCGGTTGGCTATTGTCCTATATTTATAGGGTTACAGCTTCAAGAACACTTTATCCCCAACTGCGAATTAGATGTCCTTCCTGTGCTTATCTGGTTGCTTCTACATAATTTGCTGAGCCCTCAATAGGTACCTTTTTAATTCTCCCAATACTCTATCCCTTTCCTCCGAGTACTACTCTACTTAAAAAACTGGTGTGTTGCTCTGACCAAAATGCACCAAGTGTGGTGGGGTCTCATCCGTATAACACTTTGAAAGAAGTTATTTTAGAGGTCGAGTGGTACGACGTGTTATACCAGTACTCCGCCCATGCTAGACATTTGGCCCATAATCGAGGTATGTCTGAAGCAAAACACTGTAGGTAAGATTCCAGGCTCCTGTTTGCTACCTCTATTTGCCCGTATGTTTGAGGGTGGTAAGTAGTGTTTCTTTTTCAGCACAATTCCCTGTAGCCTGAATAGTTTTCGCCAAAAATGACTAAGGAACACCTTATCTCTGTCCGAGACTATCGACTCTGGTATCTCATGCAACCTGACCACCTCTCTAATGAATGTTGCTGCCACTGTAACTGATGTATAAGGGCATCATAAGGGAATGAAATGAGCATACTTGCTTAGTCTGTCAACCACCACTAAAATCGTCGTAAACCCCTCATTCGGGGTACCGTATCTTTGAAGTCCATGGTGACCTCCTCCCACACTCGATCTGGAAGAGCCAGGGTTGGAGTAATCCCCTTGGCTCCATAGATATGTACTTGTTTCTCTGGTATACCTCACACCTAGCCACTATCTCCTCTACATTCTTGTATATCTCCTTCCAATACAATTATGCTATCAATCTCCAATATGCCTTTTGCATCGCAGAATGGCCTCCAATAATGCTCCCATGAAATTCTTGGAGCATGTGGGGAATATGAATCGAAATTCGTGGCATCACAAACCTTTCTTGATATAGTAGTCTCTCTCCCTCTAGGGCATATAGCCTAGGTGGTTGCTCTCATCTTTCAGTAGATTCGTCCTAATCTTTCTCAGCTCCTCGTCCTAACACTTTCTTCTTTAATAGCCCCCAAATCTATCATCAATGGTATTGAAATGGCCATCTGCTGGAGCTCTCTCATACATCTAAATAAGGCATCAGCCGCCTTGTTTCCCAATCTTGGCTTGTACTAGATCTCAAAGTCATAGCCAACAGCTTGGACAACCACCTATGATGCTCCCCAGTCTTCATCCTATGCTCTAACGAGTATTTCAAGATCCTTTGGTTTGTCCTGATGATGAAATGTTGGCCTGATAAGTAAGGTCGTCCACTTCTAAATTGCTAAAATGATGGTCCATCAACTCTCTCTTATAGACTAGCTTTGGTTGTCAATACTTCTCTGAAGTAGGCTATGGGTCTGTGATTCTGCATAAGTATTTCTCCCAATTCATTCCATGAGGCATCAGTCTCTACTACAAAATCCTGTCTTGAAATTTGGTAGGGCCAACATTGGTACTATGGTCATGACCTGGTTTAATCTCTTAAAGGCTCGGGTAGCTGCCTCTCCTTACAAAAAAACTATCCTTTTTCAAGTACTGCGTTAGTGGCCAGGCTATGGCATTGTATCCTCTTACAAATCTTTTAGGAATATCCCATCAACCCTAGAAAAGCACTCAGCTCTCTCAAGTTCCTAGGTAGAGGCCATTTCAGCATTGCCTCAATCTTGGCCTAATCAATAGCTACTCCCTCCTAAAATTCCACTTGTCCCAAGTATGTTATGTGTGGAATCTGATAGTGTTGATTAATCAGGTTGCTCTGTTGTCTTAAACCTCAAAGCTTATTGTGTATGTTGGGGGGTGAGGGGGTTTACCCTCTGGTGGGTTCGAGTGCTTTGCATCTGCAATTTTTTTTTGTACAACACCTTGACGCTATGTACGCAAGCACCCCAGCTCTATGTTCCTTTGCGCCCTAACGTTGAACGACATAGAGCAGAGTGCTGCAGTGGTATAGATACGACGCTACTGTGGTGCAAGAAAAAGACTTGAACATTGTAGCGCCCCAAACTAGCACCGCAGCACTACGAGGCAGACTGGATGATTTTCTTTCTCATTTTTTTTGAAGGGTGTTCCTCTGTGATTTTTTTTCCTATTTTAGATTTTTCCATATTAAATTATAATGTCCTTTACTTTTTATGCTGCTTTCACTTTATGGCTTGTTTTGTCATTATGGTGTTTACTCCTTATCTTCCCCAACAAAGTACTCCACACTAGCCTGTGCAAACCAACACTTCTTTAGGTTGACCCTCAGCTCCTGCTCTTATAGCACCCCTAACACCACCCTCAAATGCTCCAAATTGCCCCTCTATTCTGCTGTACACTAAGTTGTCATGAAGGAAAACCAATACAAACTTTGGGAGGTACGGTTTGAATATCCTATTCATAAGGGATTGGAAAGTAGTAGGGGCATTGGTGAGGCCAAATGACATTACTAAGAACTCGTAGTGTCCCTCGTGTGTCCTGAATGCAGTCTTTTGGACATCCTCATCTCTCATCCTGATCTGATGGTATCTCGACTTCAAATCCATATTGGTGAACACCACTACACCACATAGCTCATCCAGTAGCTCATCGATCACCGGAATGGGAAACTTATCCAGAACAATCTCCTTATTTAAGACTTGATAGTCCACGAAAGATCTCCACCTCTCATCATTCTTCTTGACCAATAAGACTAGGCTAGAAAAAGGGCTCACCCTTAGCCTGATGATCTTTGCTTCCAACATCTCTCAGATCAGTTTCTCAATCTTGTCCTTTTAAATTTGAGGATAGTGATGTGGTCGAACGCTAATCGATGGTAGCCCCTCCCTTAAGGTGATGGTGTGCTCCTGCTCCCTTGGTAGTGGTACATCTTGAGGTGGCTAAAAAGCCTCAGTGAACAACTGTATGAGTGGTTGTAACGAAAGATGAATGTCCCCCATTCCCTAGTCTGATCCCATCTAAACTCTGCAGTTCCACTAAATCCTCATCCCACCTCTTGTATGGTCCGTACCATGATTTTGAAATACATCATGGCCTTGGACAACCTTGCATCATCCTAGATCACCATTCTTCTTTCTTCTACCACCAATTCTATCATTAGGGCTCCCAATTGATCCTGGTATCTTCAAGGTTTGCAATCACTTCATCCTTAAGATGACATCAGTGCTCTGTAACTCTTATGGGAGAAAATCCTCCCTCACCTGAACCCTCCTGTATAGTCAGCACAACTCCATTACACACTCCTCTACCCATCTCCACCTTCCTAGTGCCCATCATCACCCCATAGCTCCTGATGTCCACCAATTTCACCCCTAATTTGTTAATGACATGATTGGAGATAAAATTGTGGGTAGCCCCATTGTCGATAAGGACCACCACCACTATGTCTACTATTTTCATTTGACTTTCATGGTGTGATTCGAGATGAACCCGACCACTGAGTTTAAGGATACTTTGGCCATGTCAAGATGCAACTCTTCCTATTCTTCCACTGCCTCACTCTGACCTCCCTCTTTAGCTTCCTCATCATCATAGAGGGTGAGAACCTGAGGAGTCTAGTTCTTACACCTGTGCCCTGGCGTGTACCTCTCATCACATATGAAGTTCAATCCCTTCGTACGTTTCTCCTATAGCTCCTTCTCAGTGAGCTTCTTAAAGTTCCACCCGAATGCCCCTCCTACAGGCTTCTCCTTTGGGGCCTCATGAAGGCTTCTTGGTTCTAGTCCCTTGGGAGCTAAGAAAGTGGTGATCATCCTGTACGAGCCTCTTGAATTGCTACCTCTGGCTCCCCCCTCCAGGTATTTTTGGTCCTCCACTAGCCGCGCTAGCTCCATAGCCTCTCCCAATGTCATGTGATCTCATCACTCTAATAGCCTCCCGGATCTCAAGCTTGAGCCCCTTCATGAAGTTCCCCTCCAGCATAGTCTTAGAAAGCCATTCTAGTCGGCTAGCCAAGTACTCAAATCTGTCACGGTACTCCACCAGCGGAATCCTCCTGCGTTAGAGCGAAGAAGTGTTCATAGAAGTCCCCTCCCCTGCTGGTTCAAAAATGTTCCAGTAAGAAGTCTTTGAACTCCCTCCAACTATGAATGGGCCGCCTCATATCTCTCTACTGGTACCAGGCCAATGCCTTCCCCTCTAAGAACAGGCAAGCTGCCGCCAAACTTCTCCTCCTTTCGTCAACCCGTTCAAAATACCTCTACCTTATAGATCCACCCATGTGTGTCATTGCCATCAAAGATAGGCATCTTTAGCTTCCTTATCCTTGAATCGTCTTTGTTTCCCCTGCAACCTCCATAGCCTCCCATTCCCTGAAAGGGGGGTGCTCCCCATGTGTCCTGATCTTCCCTTTTGCGCTCGTGCCCAAACTCTTTTCAAAATCCTCCCTCATTCTTTCAAAATCAGCACCCCGACGCCTATAATCCACCCCTCTTCTTGCAAAATCAGTACCACTTCACTCATACCCAATACTCATGTCCTCTTTAGTAATAGGTTCTAGTGAAGGCATCCCATCTTTTCTCTCTAAATCTCCACCTCTAGATTTTCCCATCCCCTAAACGGATTTGGGTTTCCTCCACTTCCTTGGCTGCCGATGGTGTTTGTCGTCTCTGATGTCGTCTTTTTGGGTTTGGCTCCCAACAACTTTTTCAGCATTTCTTTCGTGACGACGAACTTTCCACCTATCTTTTTATGTGGACATATGCAAATTGTTTTTTAAAATCTGGAATCTTTTCTACAAAATCAAATTTCAATTGACCTTACTTCCCCCTCCAACACTTCCAATTTCCTTCCTTCCAGTGGTAGCCTAGATCGAGCACTCTTATACTAATTTGTTAAGAAGTACTAATATAAAACAAAGAAAACCCTCGCTAAAATCAGAAGAAATCAGCCACTTGCAAGCAGTTTTTGAGAAGAAGGTAGAGGAATAACCAATGAAACAAAATTTATTTAATGAAAAAAGAACAAAGGCAAGCAAGATACAATGGTTCTTCAATTCAAGAGGAAGATCTGGCTCTCCCAATCCCTAGCCGGTGGCTAGAGCCCAAGCACCTAAGAGCGATATCAAATTTTAGTCAAATTCAAGATAACTTTAATTCTAAACCATCTCATATATTTAAAGCATACAATTAAAACTCCAATTTGCTCAACAACACTCTCAATTTCATATTCCTCATCCGCCCCCTCCTTTTTAATGTTTTTATTCAAATATTTGGCACAGAGAGACGTGCTATTGATCTGGTAAAATCCTTTATCTTCGTTGTTTGTAGGTTGGGGTGAAGCTCGGAACAATTAAGTAGACGTGCTATTGATCTTGCAACATGGACTGTGACGTGCTAGATGGTGCATAATTACTTGACAGTGGTAGAGATCTATGAGAACAATTGTTTTTAGAAAGTAATGGGTAAATAGCAGAGTTGTGCTAACTTGGCTCAAGTGGTTATCTAAATTATATTAAGAAGCATACACTCTTGAATGCCTCACAAGTTTGTGTTCAATAAGCCAAACATATACAAGCTTCAAACACACCCTTTTATGCCATATATGCTTAAAAATGTGTTTGGCATTTTTTTTTTTTTTGAGGCAAAAAATATTTAGGAACATTCGGGACATGGCAGAATACCCCAAATATAACCCTTAAAACTGTTGGGACACACCCTAACACACATGACTATTTAATAGGGTTTTTTTGGATCAATTAATTTAGGTCTTCAACCAACAAGCTTAGTCAACATTGTGATATACCTTTTTACCATTTTAAGGCTAGATCGCTGTTATTGAACTGAGTACTGCAATGCATCATGAGCAAATTCTATTCTTCTTTTTTATTAAAAGCAAATTAGATGCTTTTTTTATATTTTTCCTAATGATTGTATATTTTTCTATTTGTTAGCTAATGAAGGCCAATGTAAGTTTGTTTGATGATAGTTAAAATACATATATTGCATGCTATGTTTGATATTTGCTTTTTAAGTTATTTTTATAAATGCATACTTATAAAAATATGAATTTGATATGGTGCCCTTTATGTGATGTAGGGTGATCAAGGGTATAGTGTTAGTAATGTAACTTAAGATTATATGCACAACAAGAAAGCAAAAAAATCATAATACGGAGATTATGAACTCTTAATTTCAACAAAAATTAGTCACTTTGGATGTAAAATTAGCAAACACACTTCTTTTCTTTCAGGTAATAATTTAATCATAACCAAAGTTTTGAAATTTCACAAGAAAATAGTGAAAAAACTTGAACATTTCAGCAATGATAAAAAAAATTCAACTCATATATGCACTTTTTGACTAAATCTCAATCACACACATCAACAAATTAGCAAATTTAAAGCAAGAAGAAATATAACAATTACCCAAAGGAAGGAACATGGCCTCATGCCGGTTCAAGGAGACTCGTAGGAAGTAGTTCTTAAGAACTATCAAGAAGCTTGAAGAATACACGTCCAACCAACGCACATACACGAATTGAGGAAAAGAGGAACTAGATAGCAACGCTCAGTTCTTTATCTTTTTTTACATGTTTCAAGAGTTCTATTTATAGCTCACAATGGACCTAAACTAAGAAGCTTCTCATTACGCTTCTATCATTAGTCAAAGTAGCAAGTTCTATTCTTATAAAATATTAATAATAAGAGGTGGTTTTAGGTTTAGAAATTTCCATATGAATTTATCCTCAAAATCAAAAACAAGAAGTTACAAAGAGATTCTGACATTGTAGGCATTACGGTAGAGGTGACAAACAAAAAATGGGTCTTATAGTAACTACGACTTTGATGATTCGGGATTGTAACAAATCACAACATAAAGTACTTAGATTGTTACAAATTTGTGATTGTTTCAGTTCATTGACAAAGGAGAAAGTTGCAAGAGACTATTAAAGGAAATCCAGAGGCCTTGTTCCATTGTTTGGCCAATTATAAGGGAAGGAAAAATTGATTTGGTCTCTAAACATGTGAATATGGTCCATGCCAAAGAGCAGGACATCAGCGTTGCTTTTGGTGAACATTTCTACTAGTGGTTCTTTAGAATAAATCCTCATGGACTAGTATTTGCAGGAATCTGTAGACTAATCATAGCTAGGTTAGATCAGTTAGGTTCTCATGAGTTCCCTCCATCCTTATTTCAAGATTTCTGGTTAAGTGGTTAAAGATGAACTGATGTGTTTGATTTCCATGGAGGAAGAGCTAGGTCAGCCCAATCATGCAATTTATTTCCTTGAGCCTAGAAGGATTTGAAGCTTTCTGGAATTTTGATTGATGATTCTTAAAGAGTACTGGGAAATAAATTCATTCTAGATGGTAGTGTTAGCAATCATGAACTAAATTGCAAAATTAAGGTAACAAATTAAGAGTTCTTTCTCATGAAGTTGGATTTTGAAAAGTGTTTTGATAGAATGATGTAGAACGGTGGGGGTGGGGGAAAATAAATAATTAAAAATTTGAAATTCAATTTCAGATTTCTCTTAATTAAGGGATTTGAATTTGAAATTCAAATAAGATGGAGGGAAGGATAAGAATGGCTAATTATTCTCCTAATTGGATTCCTTAACAAGGAATGAAATAATTGAAGTAGGGGAGAGAGGGGGGACAACCAAGTGAGAGAGAGGAAGGAAATAAATTAAGAAATATGAATTTAATTTCAGATTTGAGAGATTTGGGGGGTTCCTAAAAGAGATTTACTAATTATGAAAATTATTTAAATCAAATCCAATTAGAAATTTAATTAGATCTAATTTAAGTAACTTTTCTAAAATAGGGATTCTCATTTAGGAAACAAATTCAAATTCAAATTTGTTCCCAAATTAAGAAGGCCAAAATAGGAAGGGATTTGAAGCGAGATGGAATTTGTGGAGAAGGTTAGGGGGGCCAGCGGCATGCATGGGGGGGAGAGGGGGAATTGGGAGGGAATTTAAACTTCGTAAATCATGATTCTAAATTAGGAAAAAGATAATTAAATCAAATTTAATTTAAGATCAAATTAGACTTAATTTAGGAACTTTCCTAAGTTAGCTTAGTTGATTTTAGGAAAGTATTTTAAATTCAAATAGATTTAATTCTTTCCCAAAATTAGGTAGGCTAATTTTGTTAGGTATTAATGATGATTGAAATCATCATTAAGAGAAAAAGAATGGGGGTGGCCAGCGGCTAGGAGGATGGGAGGAGAAGGGGTGGTCGGCTAGGAGGAGGTGGTGGAGTGGCCGACAGGTAGATGAGGGGAAGAGGGTGGCTTGGCCGGCGGCTATGGAGGGTTTGGTCGGCGGTCAAGGGAGAAGGAGAAAAGGAGTTCAAGGAAAGAAAGATAAAACTGTGAGCCCGGACGCTTCATGCGGCTGACGGGTGATACGTTTCCCTTTACCAAGGGATTTCAAACCACAAACCTGGACCCATTCTGCAACTAGTGGATACTACGATTTCCTTCTATAGGGATCTCACTCAAGTTCTCCTAAGGAACAAAAGTGCATAACAATTTTTTAATTAATCCATCATTGTCTAATACAAGAGCAAGGACCTTTATATATAGGCCTTAGAAGAAACTAAAAGACAACTTTGCCCCTTAGGCTTACATAAGACAAGACCCTTAAGTAAGGGTAAAAATGAAAAGTGCATAATTAAATAAAAAATACAGTTAATAAACTAAGATAAAAATGGTGGTTTCTCGGTTGTTGATTTTCGTCTCTTCCTTTGATTAATGTCCATCGTCGGATGCCGCGTCATAGAACCTCTAGGGAGTGCTTTTTTGGAAGTTTTGACCACTAAATTATTATTGGAAAATTGTTAAGTTCAATAAAAAATGTATACACATAGCAAAAAGTCAACATCTATAGGATGCTGGAGGATGAATTTTTTTAGCAAGTACCATTACTAGGTGACCCTTGTTCTCTCTTTTTTACTTCTCCGTGACATTTTGGTACAAAATTTTGAAAGTTGTACCATGTTTTGATTGGGGGTTTGGCTTTGGGTCTAGGGCTTTCTAGTCTACCGTATGTTGATAAAACCTTTGTCTATGAAAAATTGCAAAGGCAAGACCTTTGCATGTTTAGGGCATTCTTACATATTTTGAAGCCTTCTTTGGTGTTAAGATTAACTACCATAGCAAGGTCTTTTTTAGCCAGACTTAGACCAAATAAATCAATCTGTAGAGCTCTTTGTCTTTCACTTATCTTTCAGGGTCTCCAAAGAAGTCAATATGGAGATTTCATTAAATATTTCTATATTTTAATAGTTTGGGGATAGGGTTGAGACTCAATATTATGTTTTTTTTTTTTGTCTTTCTAGTTTTGATTTTGTTTTAAGCATGCCCATTAGTGGAATAGAGTGATATCTGATATGGTGCCTTTAAAGAGATTTGATGTTGCACTCAATGCTCAATTGTTGGCTGCAACTTTGTGGACTATCTGGCTGAAAAACATTTCAATGACTAAAACATGTTATCTCTTCTTCTGGCTAGTTTATGATCTAATGAATATATTTAAACAACGCCGAATTCGCATCTTTTCTCCCGCGTGTAGGAACTCCGCCTCGACCATTTTCACGTCGTTAAAATGAGAACGAGGCCAATTGCATCCTGCTCCTTTTCCCGCACACGAGCTTTCTCTTGCACGAAATCTCTCTGCCCTCTTGTTCGATTCCCTCCAGTTCTGATTCCATCTTAACTATGCTTCACACCCACAGCTGACGACACTCTGTTCTTCCTCATGCAAACACCATCTGCAGTCAATCGAAACTCCCAATCCCCTCAACCAACTACACTCGACGCCCCTTCCAACATGTCAAAGCCCCGGCCGAACTCCCTTAGCCAATTCCTTCGAATCCCCCTCTCAAGTGCACAAAGTAGCCGCAGCTCCATTTAGCCGCGCCTCATCCGACCCCTTGCTCCATTCATTGTGCCGATCCGGCCTCCAATCTACCTCCTGATTTCCTCCCACATACATAGCTTTTTGTTGACCACCTGCTCCGACCTCAACTTCGCAAACCTCCTCCTGTAGTTGAAATCGACGCCGAAGCCAACATCCTTGATGATCTTTCCCTGTTTGAAATCCCCTACACCCATCTCCTATTGAAGCCTTGCCCTAACACCTGCCCGTTTCCTCCATGTAAGGCATTCGATCTCTACTCAACTTCATCCGACCCCCATCCAACCCGCCAAAACTCTGTTTAATTTATGCTGCCTTCCATCTCAAACTCTTTCAAATCCCTTCCTAATCCTCTCTATTATTATTATTATTATGAGTAAAAAAAAGAAGAAGAAAGTCTAAAAAAAAAGATAAAGAAAAAAAAAAAAGAATATTTAGGGGGGGGGGGGGGGATGGGAAAAAAAGAAATGTGTTTGCACATATTATTCACCACTAGATCCGCAACACTCATACAAGCTAACATAAGACGTGTATAAACTCTCAAGCGAAATGTTACACACACTATGACAACAATTATCTGCACAACTGAAATATTCCAAAAATGCCCCCACACATGCATTATAATATGTATACACATAAACACAAAGAAATGCATATGCAATCATGCTCTCACATGGGCCCTGACGAGCATTTTATGGGCAGTATGTGGCGTCTGAGGATGTTGCGCATGTCAAATAATAAATTCAAGTTCAAGCCTGATCCTCCTATGCGAGTAGATAGGAGTTGACACGGTTCAAACTATCAAACAAATATACGGTCACGATGTCGAACGAGATATTTATTTTTATATGTTCATATATATAGGCCTTCAAGACTTATACCAAGAAAATTTATTAATTAAAAAGCATGAAGCTGACAACGAACCTGATTCTCTGTCAGCATCTATGCATAGTCGATAAGGTTCAACAAATAATTACACCCCCCTCCCCCAAATATATGCATGGGCCCTGACGAGCGTGTTAAGGGTACATGAGTGACGTCTGATGATGCTGTGCAGGTCAAATAACAAATTTGAATTTGAGCTCGATCCTTCTATGCGAGTATATAAGAGTCGACACGGCTCAAACTATCAAATAAACACACAATCACGGTGTCGACCGGGATGTTTGTTTTATACGTTCATATTAGAACTTCAAAGCCTACAACGAATAACCCAATCCTCTATCGAGAAGTAAACATAGTTGACTAGGTTCATTTCATTGATAAAATTGTTCATAAATATCCTGATGATGGCCGTGTTGAATTTAGATGTCAACCAGAGGGGTTAATTTCAAACATTCGAAATATCACCCAAATACTCACAAAATTCAAAACCCAAAATTCCAAAATTCAAAATATTTAAAATCAAAATTCAATAATCAAACATTCAAAGTAAAATCGATCCACCCTCCGCAACAATTTGTCAAGGTGAACAAATTTGAAAATAACTTCAGGTTACAAAGAGCTAATGTCTGGTTAAGAATATCACTATGATTCATTCTTAAATCATCTATTGCTAGTAAGGACATGACACATGCCCTCTAACCAGCTATTTTGCTGTCAAACGACATCAAAATTAAATGATTATGACTGAGGCCCTTTAAACCGGATGGTTTGCCTCCAAATTGCACCACTAAATTACGGTCTTGGCTAGAGCCCATAAGTTCCCCAATGGCTCTAAATACTTGAGATATGAGATATGAATCAATATGATATTATCGATAGGGCACAAAGCCTTCTGTTAATTAAGGTGGATCTAAATTTGCCCCCTTAGGCAAATATTTACCTCAGATTTACGAGGTATCCTTGGACTACGCAACTCATGGCTACTAACAAGGATTCTCCTGTCAGGTTGGGTCGATTACCTTCAATGTTTAAAATTGCGTATTCGGGTATTGAGGTGTTTTTCATTTGTGAGGCGAGGCGTAAGCCTCAAGGCGTAAGCCTCAAAATCAAAAGATTGCGTAAACATAAAATGATAAAATTTTTATATACTAATGAGTGAATAATATAAAACATAAAAAAATATAAGATATGAAGTGAAATCAAAATATCCCAATAATAAGACAACATGAAATATAGTTCAACTCAAAATTCTATCTTTCCCAAATCCCAGTATTCTTTTCATTAACATATAATTCCAATTTCCAAAAATAAATAGCAATGACATATCACATAAGAACTCATAAGTCATCAGCACTGTCATCACTAAGGGGTTCTTCATTTGAATCATCATTATGATGAACAGCTCTCTCCCCTTCCTCCTCTCCTATAGAGTCCAATGTCGGGCACTTCAAGATTTATGTACGTTTTAATATATATAGCGTGAAGCGTAAGCCTCATGCCAGTGAGGTGAGGCGGGCCTCAACCAAGTTCAGGCGCAAGCCTCATAAAAAAAACTTGAGGCTTAAGCATCGAGGCGTTTTTTACTGGAATTGCGCAAAGGCGAGCCTCAAGGCAAGCCTCATATTGCGCAATTTTAAACCATGATTACCTCCTCTGGTTAAGTAGATCAAGGACCACGATGGTTTGGGATGTCGGAACAATGGGATCTTGATCGGGTACATCATCCATTCCCCCACCATTCGCTTTAAGTACAAGGTGGTAAATTTCCAATTTTAAATATTAAACTCTCAAATACCAACCTATGTTGCTACTATATGCCAGATAACATATATCTTTATTTATTTGATTGACGACTAGCCTTAATCAAAAGTTCTCTCTCGTTATCGGGAGAGTAATTAATTATAGGAGTTTGCAGAACTCAGATCTAAAGTCCTCCCCAATATGCATTCTGAAAATTTACCTTGGCTCTCCCTAAAGTAGAGGGGGAGGCCGGGGCACGAATTTTTGGAGTCCTCATGCAAGTAAATGCAAACTCTATCATTTGAAAAAATTCGATAATCTAAATTCGGCCAAAGAAGTTTTATCCTATTCTTATGGTGAAACCAGAGAAAATCTTCCTAGGGACTTGACTTCAGAATAGGCATAACCAGCTTTCGTCAGAGAATGTGGTCAATTGTCTGTCCTGATGGGAGGTTGTCCTTTATAAAGAGATTTTGATGATTCAAACGTATATAACGTAAGGTTAGAAAATATAACGATAAGACAGGTAGATAAAATAAGTTAGAAGAATTAAATGTAAGTAGGTCAAAGGTAATGAATATTTGTAAAGCTGTTTTCAAATAGTTAGGATAAAATCATTGATGATGATGATGATATGAATGCCAAGTAAAATTATGCTATGGATTCTCTTATTCCTGAATATCATCATTGATCAGAAGCCAATGTGTTTTCTAACTTGCTGAACTTTCTGTCTCGCTGCAGGGCTTTGTTAACGTTAGTGATAGTTTTGTTGCTGTATATTATCATCGCTGCTTGTTGCGGAGGCATCACTCTTCCATCTTGCAGATCTTAGAAATCTCTCGGGACTTTATTAAGTCTGTCCTCATTCTCTTCTAGACATTCATGTCTTTTATATGTTTCTTTAACCAATTATGTCAATGATATTCTTCACAAATTTGACAGCTCTTATCACTACCGCACGGGAGTTCTTCAGTATTACGAAAAGAATGGGCTGAACCTGTAATATCAGAGCTCAAAATTTGAGAGCTTTCTTGTATAGTTTCTGTAAACTGTTCCTTCATTAGCTTTCTCCTGCTTGTGATATTATTTACAAAATTTGTTTAACTAATGATTGCTATTTTTCGTGTAAGTGCCTTGTTATATCTGTCTTTCTCAACCAATCGCCAAAATTTAAATTTACCATATGCTAAAATGTGTGTGTGAGTTTGAGAGAGAGAGAGAGAGAGAGAGAGAGCTCATGCCTGGGCATGACTTGCAACTCTGCATTTAGTGTCACATGATTTGTTTATTAAATAAAGAATTTAGAAGCATATTTATGGAGCTTTATGTAGCTTATGTTATAGTGGAGTTTGTTTAGTTACTAAGAACTTTATTTGTTGGGGATAAGTACTTTTATATGGTACATCTAGTTTTTTGTAAGAGTAACATAGCTAGTAGGTGTTCTTGGTGGTGGGTTTAGAGTCTAATGTTGAGGGTCCATTCAAGATCGTCTCTTGGTCAAGTTGATGAGATCTAATCTTGTCAACTTAAACTTTGGTGAATGTTGTGTCGCTCTTTAGGGGTGTCAAAAGTTGACACGACCTGAAAGCCAACTTAGAAAAATTTGGGTTCGGGTCAACTCGTTTGTAAAATGGGGCGGGTCCGGGCTTGGATTTTTGATCCGTATGAAAAATGGGTTAGGTTCGGGTTGACCCGAAAACCCGCGGGTCGACCTTGCTATCTTGCATTGTGACCCTCGTCTCTGCCTAGCCTAGTCGACATGGACCGCATGTACGCACCTGCGGCCTCACCGGACACCGACTGCATTCGCACAGCCCACGTGAGTGCAATTGCGCCCCAGCCTCCTAGGGCAGGACTTGTCTCCGCCAGGCCCAGGCGCCAGGCTGCCTCACTCCGTCAGTCCAATGACATTCAAGCCCTACACACTTAGCCTCGACCTCATCTCACCCAAGCCCTACGCGCTCAGACCAATCGCCATTCACATTCGCCTAATACACGTCAACGCCTAACTTCCCAAGCACTAGATGACGCGACTCAACAACTGCGCCCGCGGGTTTGCGTGTCGAGTTGAGTCAACCCGATAACTTGTGCGGGTCGGGTTCGGGTTATAATTCCTGACTCATTTAGCTAAACGGGTCGGGTTTGGGTCAACCCGTTTATGCTCGGGGGTTTGACCTGAACTCAATTCGTTGACCCTAATTGACACCCCTACGGCTCTTGGATTGCGATTTATTGAACTTGTTTTAGGCTTGCGTGATGCTTTTATTAATTTGACCCAAGCCAATATGGTTGTACATCAACTCTTAGATGTCGTTGTCTCTTATGAGATATCAAGGAAAATAACTGAATGAATTCTAAAATTTAAATTGGTTTGGGCAATCTAGAATGTTGGATACGTATGATATTTGGATCATTGATAAGTGACAGACACATCATTAAATGATACTTATTTTTGTTTGAGCCTCACTGCTGTTTTTTCAATGCTTTTCATTCAAATTTTTTTTTCTAATTGTTTAATTGCTTTAGAATTTTTTTTGCACATTAGGAGTGAGGGGGGATTTGATGATGTTATTGTAAGAATTTGACTTGGGCAATAACTTTACCTTTAGAACCCTAAAATTTGACTTGTTCCCTAATTCTCTTTCAATGGGGAAGTTATACTTTCAAAGAAATTAGTGTCATCGAGCACTCCCATTCTTCTATGAGATTATAGAGATCCTCAACTTCTACGAATCAATCCTGACATAACTAATGGTGGATTCATTCGCAAGCATTATCTCCTTCCTCATCATTCTTTGAGAGTAACATGTGAAATGGAGCCTTGATATTGCTTTATTTTCTTCAAAATACATCAATATCACTAGTTTAGAGAGTAATGTAAAAGATTAGAGCTAAAGTACTTTTTTCCGAGTTCAAAATGGGATGACCAATCAAACCCATATTGACTTAGGTTTTCTTTGGGACGGCTTTCTCTCTGCTTCTTAAAGCAACTTTCTAGTAGAAAAACATTAATTTTGATACTAGAAAGCTGTTTTAAGAAGCAGTAAGAAAGCCGTCCCTAACAAAGCCTTAGATTTCTAAGAATAAGCTATCACACCCTCACCTTCCTATGGGCAAGCATGCAATGGCTAGTTTATGAAGATGTAAGACTAATCAATAGACCGTCAATTTTCACTTATACATCACATATGCAAATTTTGAATCTAATATATTTGGATTGGTAGTTTAAGTTTCAAACCAATAGATCAAAATGAGCTGCGCAATTGACCGCAATATAAGTATTATATGAGAGACAACATTAGAAAATACTAATAAAAAAGAATAATTTAATAAAAGAGTTAAAAACCTATCAGACATAGAGCATATCTATTTGAGGATTTCAGTGGAAGCTGAGTAGTTTTGAGTGAATAAAGGTTGAAGCTGCCACAATGACTTCAAAAGAAAATTTGTTTGAGGAGGCTTTCATGGTAAGGGTGGCTATCGAGTTAGAGTGAGTTCGATCACAAATCAAGTATATTCAGGCAGCTATAAGTGGACAAAGGACCAGTCTTTCTTGGGTGAGGCATAAAGGCTTCATTTAGGACAAATTTTTTATTCTAATCATAGTTTTTATTGTAAAAATAGAATTTAATTGACGAGTTAACATAAGTCGGCCGTTTGAACGGGCGACTTATATTAAATTTTTTTATAAGAAAATGCACAACATTGCTAATTAGGAATGAATCAACGACTTAATGTAAGTCGCCTACATTTAAAATTAAAAAAAATAACATGACATCCCTAATTTGAGCATTGGATTGTAAAATAAGAAATAACTATTTTGTCACGTTGGGCTTGTTGTGTGATAGAAAAATCCCCCTCAAATTTGAGGGAAAATCTTATAAGATGATGGTGAGACCTGCTATGCTTTATGGTGCAAAATGCTAGCCATTAAAAGAGAAGCATAATGTTAAGTGTTGCAGACATGAGGATGCTCAGGTGGATGAGTGGCTTTACCCTTAGAGACATGATATTAAATGAGCATATGTGTGAAAAGGTTAGCGTAGTTCCTTTTAATTTGATGTAAGAATTTTAAACTTATATCTTGAAATTAAATTTGAAAAAGCTTATTTATTTTGAATTAAAATTTTCAAATAATATAAATTTGCATATTCAATATTTTTTAAAATGAAGATTAAATAAATTAAATGTATACATATTAAATAGAATATAAGTATTGATTTTTTTCAACATTTAATTAAATTAAAAGTATCTGATTTACTTTATTTTCAACATTTGATTTTTTTCAAAATAATAGTATAAATTATCTAGTTTATTTTTTTTTTGTGTAATATTATTTCCTTCGATTTGAAAAAGTATAAAAAAATTAAATATAAGAAAAAGAATAAATTTTACGAGGAAGCAACATTCCAATAACAATAATAACATTATATTGAAAACCACATTCACCCAGATACGAACATACATATATGTAAAACTTAATATCTTAAACAATAGCAAATACAAACCACATTCAAACTGCTTAACTAACACACTTAAGAAAGTTCTAAAAAAAAAAAAAGTCGTCATCGATTCTTGATCACGATGTGCATGCAAGCTTGAAGTTGAGATTGAGTTGGGCAGCAATTGAATTTTTGCTGAAACCAATATTGGACACATTATTAGTCTGATGCATTGAGAAACTCCTTCCCCTTTTTACCTATCATAAAAATGAGATTCCCATATGTCCTAATGAGGAATGCATCAACCATATGATGTCATTTACGATAAAGAATATAATGATCTATATTAGCCATTGGGTTGTCCACAATCACCTTAAATAACTCATCTTTACGACGTCCAATTTTTGTATATCTTGCCTTCATAATATTAATTGGTGATATGTGTCCTATTTTTTCCATAAACCTCCATTGTTGAAATCTCCAACCCGCCTCATTCAAACCAGTTCCATCCTTGTAAGAGGGAATTGTCATAACTTCGTCATGTGTGTCCCATAATATACAGTCTTCCATGTCTGACCAGGAATGCATACAACATTGATAAATTTCATTCGATCTGGTCATCTCCTCTGACCCATCATCAGTGGAATGCATTAAACATTCCTTCAATCGACTGCTGCCATCCACAACCAACTTCTTCAAAGAAATTTTTGGTGTCCTATGCATTGCATAAGAAGAAATAACAATCACAAGAAGATTTGCAGAGCAATTGAAGAATGCAGGATACAAGTTACATGCATCCAAACAAGTAAAATATACTCAATTTATAGGAGAAGTTCATCATATTACATGATCAATTATTAGTTGTTAAAAAAATAAATGAACAGTCTGATTTGACATTACTGTCAGATTTAACAATACGAACTAATTAGACAATACTAACTAATTTGATAATACATCATAATTTGACAACACAAATGTATGTGATAATATATAGCAACATTACATTGGCAATTTCTTGAACGTGATAACACATACTGATTTGATAGTAAATGTTGATTTGACAACACAATCTTTTTCACTATGATTTTTTAATATGAAATTGTAATTTTTGTTGGCATATTGGTTATGAGTTAAGATATTTTGTAATATAAGCGTTCAATCAGATTCACATTAATATATAAACCTTTTGTCAAATTATTTGATACTGTCAAATCAATTTTGTAGGCTTGTATTGTAATCTCATTGCGATCCTACTAAGTTTGTCTCATTAATCATTGATAAAAGTTCACATTGCAGCATGTCATCATATCAGTTGAACTGTATAGATGAAAAGCCCCATCAAATAACATTTTAATTATAAGCAGCATGTGAAGGTGGGATTTGTACATATCAGTTCATTGTGCATTGACATTTCATATAGCTTACAATAGCCTATCCCATCAGATGACCTATAAAGTTGTAAGGTCTATTCAAGTTCTATTATGTTTTATGGCTTCAAGTGAAGGTTGGATATCTTTACTCTCTGTTATCCTCCACTATCACTTAGTCATGAACATCATCAAACTCAACTTTCTGGTCCCATTATTCTGTTGTCCTACAGGTTTCAACATAATTATTATTTACCACCATTGCATCCTTAGTGGCAATAAATCTCGAGCATAAATATTAGATGATATTTCGAGTATCTTCATTACCAATTGCAACTCCATTATTAACCATTGGTGAAAGATCATCACCATCATCATCATCAGAGCACTGCTCGTTATAACCACCACTCATAGTCTCATAATCATCATGATCAAAAGGGATTGATTGTGTAAAAGGGATTGAAAGTTCCTGCGTCTGTTGATTCTCTATATCACTACATTGAAAATATTATTCTTATTTATTTTTCAATAAGAAAATATTATGTTGGACATTAATTACTAATATGCGATATAAGGAACTCACTAGTCATAAGGTTCTTGTATTGGTTCAAGCCTTAAAGGACCAGCGAGCACATCAACCCTCTCACCTTGGGTTGAAGTTTCATATATTTGTGAATTTGGAGGCTCAGTATTGTCTCTAGTTAAACTAATATCTTCGACTTTAACGTACATGACAAGAAATTTTGTTGTAGCTTTGCAAAATAAAACTTCACAAACCTCATTATCCTCAACATGTGAAGCGACAAAGTCATTTCCCACAGGCACTCGACATACTAAATTCATAGAAAACTTTGAAGCATCGTATTTTAGGACTTTGAGAACCCTTAACTTAAATTGCTCTAAGTTGATATTTCTTGGCCCTTGCTGGGGACAATGCCTACTCCCATAATGACAAAAATGGCATCCACTTGCAATTCACCTGCATATATTAGAATGAACATTGCAGCACGTCCACTCATTATTGAAATTACATGTTTCAATATGCAAGATCAACGGATCGCATATAATTAATATACGTTAATTATTAATTCACATGACCATAATTCAACTCGTTAAACAATATCATAATTACAATGCCTACTATTTCTATGAGAAAAAATTTACAAATTAACAAAAAATTTCTCTTAATTCAATATAAAAGTTAACCTCTTAAAATTATATATAACTTGATAATACCAATAATTAACTTCAAATTAACACATTATATAAAAATAACTTCAAATAAAAAAAAAACATCAAAATCATCACCACAAAAAAAATATTAACTAATTCTTAAGCCTTTCCAAAAAAAAAAAAAAGAGTTTTAACCAAATTTACTCTAAGCAAATTAAATCTTGAGCATTGCTTTCAACTTCATTTCCATGGCATATATATATATATATATATATATATATATATAAGAATTTCAAAAGAACAAGAAAAATACATCATCCCAATTAGGAGTGTCAATTCAGGTCAGCAGGTCGGGTTCGGGTCGAAACCCGAATTGACTTGGTTCTAAACGGGTCAACCCGAACCCGACCCGTTGTTATAAACGGACCGGCTTTTTCAACCCAGACCCGACCCGCTTGGGTTGCCGGGTTGACACGACCCGACCCGCATTTTTGAAATGCAGCGGCAGTACGCGACACGGCAAGCCAGCAACTGCGACCGCGCGACACTTCGGGTTCGCAGGTTTGCGCCTTGGGAGGCACCGCGGGTTCGCGCAGTCCGCGCCGCCGCGCATAGGCCAGTGGCCACAAGCGCACAACGCTTCGGCCTTCGGGACGCTTAGGGACCCCTCTCGGGACGTGACTCGTCGCTTCGGGACACGGGATGCTTCGGGCGGCACGCGCAGCACGCAAACAGCGAACTCGGGTTCGACCGGGCAGCAGATGCGGGTACAGATTTTCAGGTTGCCGGGTCAACCCGAACCCGACCCGTTTCACAAACGGGTCGACCCGAACCCGGATTCTTCCAGGTCGGGTTCTAGTCGGGTTTCAGGTCGGGTCAAAAATTTACACCCCTAATCCCAATGGCCAAAAAAATAGTAAAAAAAAAAACTATATTTTCTTCCAACATCATCTTCATGGCAAAAGATCCAAAATAAACATGCATATTTCTCAAAATTTATTAAATACATATTCTTCTCTAACTACAACACAAGAACTATAAAAAAAATTCAACAAAAATTCCCAAAATGTTTAAATCTACACTTCTCGCTTAAAGTTTAACTGATCTAAGCAAAATAAATGCTAAACATGAATTATCTAACTTAAATTAGACTAAAAATTAAAAGATCTCTTACCTCAAGACTCCAAAAGGCTGTGATAAACGGAGATTGGCGGCGTATGGCCCGGGGAAGGTAAGTTTTTCGACTCAAATTTTTATTTGGTCCGGTGAACGTACGCAACTCTACGTTCGGCCGCTAGTAGAATCGCGCCACGCATTTTCATTATTTACCGCGCGCCCCGACAATCCGACCCGGAACGGACCCAAGATTACTCGGTATTGCTCGATATTGCTAGGTATTGGTCGATTTTGCTCGGCAATAACCAATACCGAGCAAATACCTAGCAATACCGAGCAAATACCGAGTTGTACCGAGTTTTTTCTAGCAATACCGAGCAAATACCTAGCAATACCGAGCAAATCCCTAGCAATACCGAGCAAATCCCGAGCAAATACTGAGTTGTAGAAAAACTCGGTACAACTCGGTATTTGCAAGGTATTGCTCTTCACAGGGCGGTATTTCTCATTTTTGCAAAGCAATACCGAGCAAATACCGAGCAATATCGAGAAAATTGCTAACATACCATTCCCGGGTTCCGCTTCGGATCAAGTCATCGACCCGCGCGGTAAAAAGTAAGAGCACGTGGCGACATGTTATTAGCGGCCGAACGTAGCTCTACGTCCGGTCAGAGGACGTAATAATTATTCGTGAGGGAGACATCTAGAAGGAAAAGTTATTTACTTAACAAGGCCAAAGTTAACGGGCAACTAACATAAATTTTTCATTTTTCGTTCTAATTTTGTCTCTGGATGACGGCTAGCTGACTCAACTATGCCAACTCAGCATAAGTCGTCATGATAACGGTCTATTTGCCTAATTTTAATTTTTTTTTTAATTCATGCTTAGATGCTTAATACAAATATTAAACATGCTTAGTCTTAAAATTTTTCCTCACTACAATAACTTTAAAAAATTATTTTCTATGTAGTAGCTTTATAAAACAATCAGACAGTTAACCCAAGCGAAGTCTCCATTTGGGATAATTTTCTTATTGCTTTGCTTTTTCGACCGCGACTAAAATTTATATTTGATCACTTTTATTTTTGTGCTGCTTTCAAAAAAATTTATATTAGAAATCCACTTTCTATGTCACGGCTTTGCAAAACTATAAAAAACTGTTTCAAATGAAGCTTTATTTGCTGATGACTTCCCATATGGATTTGTCGAGTTTGAGGTTTTACCTAAGGAAAATGAAGCTAATAACAAAAGGATAGCCAGCTGGGAAGGGATAATATATTCCTTGAAATATTTGATGAAGTTGTATTAAAACTCAGTGTGGTGAGATCTGAGTTCCTTTGATTATGATGATGATGATGATTAAGGATAGCGGATTCGGATGGGTTTTGTAATTTTCTTGTTTTGTTGTTTTTGAATGAAATCTTATCCTTCAAGCACCATGTAAATGATTGTGAATACAATAAACTTATTAATGTTTTAGTCAATTTTTTTAGATGTGAAGATCATGATTGAGATGAGATGCGTGATCGAGCATAAATCACAATTGTAGGGAGAGACGCCCGATTGAATGGAGATCGCAACCACAACAAGATGTGTGATCTAATGAACATTGTCATCGTAACGAGATATGCGATCTAGTGAAGATTGCAATCACAATTAGATATACGATCAAGTGAAGCGGGGTGTACTTGTGCGACTTGGAAGTGAGTCTAATCGTGAAGCCCAAGTTCGAATCATCAGGTGTGTGGATACCACGAACATCCATCTGGAATATTTGAAGCCAACCAAGATGTATGTAATGATCAAACTTGAGCCCAACAAAAATGAAGTCAAACAGAGAGTTCAAATTTCCGCATTCAAGTTTGAATTCAAAATGATGTGATTATTATTATTATTATTATTATTATTATTATTATTTTCACATTAGCATGGCTAGTAATGAGTTGAAGTAGCTCGCCTAATTTTTTTGATTGTTGCAAGCCAAGCATATATTTGAATTGACTTTCTTGAAGAGTAAGTGAATGCCTCCTAAGCTATGACATACTCCATCTTGAACATCTTGCATGCCTTGTTGGAAGAAAGTGATGAGTTAATTGTTGGAGGAGCTTACCAAATTTTTGCCTTATGTCATGGAGAGTTTGATAAATTTTAAACTTCTTTTGGACCGTTATAAATTGGATGATAAATTATTGTCCAAAATGTGAGAACACAAGAGACAAAAGCCATAAAATATTGACAAAGCGTAGTGATATTTATAATTTATATATAAAATGCCCAATATTTATTCAACACATTTTAATAGATATAAAAAATGGGATAATAAGATTATTTAAATTAGGAATTAAATAAGATTTATTTATAAGTGCCATCCTTTATTAAATTTTTTATTTTCTAAACTAAGAACTCGTCCCATTTAAAGACAAATTTGATGATTATTTTTGTTTTCTGCCATTTTAATTTTTATAAACTATGCCGTATGGAGACAAATTTGATTAAGGTCAATATTGCATTTTTTTTCTCTTGGCAAATCTAAAAAGGAAAGAGATTACCAAATGAATAAGATAGAGAAAAAGTGTGTATGTAAATGGAGATTTTTTATACAACTCATCTTGGTCTGTTGGTTGAGAGTTTAATCTCACAAGAAGAATCAAATAGCATCATGTAATTCAAAAATTGATGGGAAATCAGGTTAACAGATCAACCTGAATCCAACTCATTTAATAAATAGGTCGAAATGCACAACCCAAGCCTAACCTATTTTTTAAACGAGTCAACTCGAACCTTAATTTTTCTACTCAGATCATTTATTGACACTCTTATTGCAAGAAGAACAAAATACTTATTTTGAAACAAAATTTTATAAATTAGACATAATAAATTGACTTAGCTTTAAGTTCCACACAACAAATTTTTAAACTGAAATATTAAATTAATTTATATATCTGCATGGAAAAATGAAGTTAGCAATGACATAAACACTTCTCTTCTAAAAGGTCTAATAGAACTGAATTAGGTTTATGTCTTGGACAAGTACGATCTCACATTAAGGCTTCGTTTGGGGCGATTTTATTACTGCTTCTTAAAGCTATTTTTTAGTACAAATATTTAAAATTTTATATTAGAAAATTGCTTTAAAAAAATTAGGAGAAAGCCGTAATAAATGAAGCCTAAATTTATATGAAAGGATGCTTGATGAACCATGCAATAAAAGATAGACCAAAATTATACAACATTAACATCAAGGCTTTATCTCACTACACAGGATTGGCTGTATTAATAATTTTTCTTCAATGTCCTATTAAGAGTCAAAATTTTATTTAATTTTAATAAAAATATCATTTCTAACATAAAATTGGAATTTTCTTTTGCTTTTATTTTATTTTATTTGCCGAGAAATATCATAATATTTAAGAAGTTATAAAGTCAACAATGGTAATTTAAATTTAAATAATTTAATCAATTAGAATTAAAAATAATTTATTATATAAAGTTTTTCATAAGCCAGCAATGCTTAGGAATAATCCATTTAAGCAGAGATAACAGATAAGAAAACTACGAGGGGAACCACTACCTGAACGGCTGAACCTTCTTCCCTTTCTTCCAATGGCAGCCGCGACCTCTATCTTCCTCGAGGATCTCCCCGACGACATCCTCCTGCACATCCTCAGCCATCTCGATGGCCCCTCTCTCGCCGCCGCCGGCTGCTCGTCTTCCCATATCCACCGTCTCTCCTCCCTGCCTTCCCTCTGGCTCAACCTATGCGTTTCAAACTATCCCTCCCTCCTCCTCCTCCCTTCCCTACCCTTCTCACCCCGCTCCTTCTTCTCCCTCGCCTTCCCCCTCTCTTCTTCTTCTTCCCCTACTGCCCAATCCTCTCCCGATTTCGTCTCCTCCTTCGTCGATCTCCGCTACCGCGGTGTCCCCATCCTCTCCCGCATCATCTCAACCGACACCCGATCGCCCCTGTTCTTGTCATCCCCCTTCCGATTAGACGCGATAGACGGCCATCTCCGGCCAGATCCCGCGTTCTCGCCGGCTGATCTGGAGATGAGCTGGGTAATGGTGGACCGGACCGGAGATCGCGTGGTCGATCTGTCCAGCTGGAAGCCGGTTTCCATGGAATCGAACTGGTTCAGCGGGGATGTGCGGGTCCGGTTTGCAACGGCGGTGGGTGAGGGACGAGCAGTGGTGGTTCCGACAGTGATGTGCAGTGTTGTTGGGGTAAGGGAGGTGTGGTTGATGGTGGAGGACGGAGATGGGGTTCCAATGAATGGAACAGATAGTATGGTGGTGATCGGGGAAATGATGAATGGAGGTAGGAAGGGGGCGAGAAGAAGAGACAGCAGAGAGGGGCTGAGGAAGCGAAGGATAAGTATGGGGAGTCTGTGAGGAGGAAGAAGGAGAAGACTAGCGAGCTTCAGCTATCTCTTTAAAGCTAAAAGGTCTTGTTCGCATTTATTGCTACTCACGAATCAGCAGCTGGGGACTGGTCTCCCGAACTTTTATTTAGTTCGGTGACCCGAGGTAGAGCTACTTTCCAGGAGCGCTGAGAATGCTCTATGTAGCAGGTACAAAATCGTGGACCCAATTCGGTGAATAGTGGGTATGTTGTACGTGCGTTTTTTAAATCTATGACAAACCGGTATTGCTTGGTATTGCTAGGTATTTGTCGATTTTGCTCGGCAATAACGAGAAATACCATTATGTGAAGACAAATACCGAGAAATACCGACTAATACCGAGCAATACCGAGTTTTTTTAGAAAAACTCGGTATTACTCGGTATTGTTCTGTATTGATCTTCATAGAGCGGTATTTCTCGTTATTGCTAAGCAATACCGAGCAATACCGAGAAAATACCGAGTAATACCTATCAATATGCGAACATAGCATTCCCGGGTTTCGGTCCGGGTCAAGTCGTTGGGCCTCGCGGTAAAGAGTAAGAGCACGTGGCGCGATCTCAGGGGTGACCGGATGTAGAGCTACGTCCGGTCACCGGACCTAATAATTGTTCATGGTCTCCCACTCTCCTCACTTTAATACAAGTTTAACTTAGATTTATTTGTTGATTTTAAAAAGAATTAAAAATCAAGGAGGTGAAATTATTGTGTGAATATAGACTTTGTATGGAGCTGAATCAGAAGCATCATATCATTTTTTTGTTGTGTATCATAACTATGTATCGGCTGACGTGATGCATTCTAATTCGTTTCCAAACAGTTTGGTGTTCACATAGAATAATTTCTCCTCTTTGGGGGAGATATTATTCTGTAATTTCTTATTTAATTTTTTGTTCGGACTCTAATTATATTCAGTCACGTTGATTTTTTTTTTTTTTGTAATTTTTTCACTCTGGTGCACATTGTGTGCAAAAAAGAGGAAAAAAAGCCATGTGGCTCCACCTGATTAGAGTCCGAACAAAATCCGAACTCTGCATGTAATAATTTTTCTTGTTTGGGACAGATTCTCTAATGCTTTGTTTTTTCCAAATAACAATTGTAATCATGTTTGGCTAATTCTTTCTAACTTTATATGTCATAAAAAAAAATATCCTGATATGACACGAATCTCGAGGAAAACATCAAGTTGGAAACTTCAAAAGTTCAATCTGGGATCATCTGGATTGATTTCAACAAACTTATAGTCGAACTGAGCGTCCCGGAAATACGAACCCAACGACACCAAATTCAACTCGATCCAAACCCAAATGGGTCCAAATCGAAGACCTGAAGCACATTTGGAAGGTTCAAACCACAATTTGGAATACCAAACAATTTTCAAACATGACATGCTTATAGTCGAATCGAGCGGCTCGACGAGACGATCCAACGAGCCCAAAATTGTCAAATTCCGATATCATTAAGACTTTCAAAATGTCTGACAAATGGTCCATAATCAAGGGATTTAATATCGGCTGTCCATCTGGACCACTCCACCTTTGCCCTTGATCCTCCTCCTATTTACAGGTCATGCCATCCTAAAAAAGCTATAAATTGACTATCATTTCTCTTGAGAGGGGACCAAAGCAAGAAGAAGAATAGAAGAAGAAGAAGAAGAAGAAGAAGAGAAGAATAAAAGGGAAAAAATTCCTCCTCGACCACTGCGGGATTCTACCCGACTTCGACGTGGCACCGGAATTCCACCCAACTTCCAAGTGACACTGAAATTTCGCCTGACTTCCAAGTGACATCGGAATTCCACACAACTTCCAAGTGACACCGGAACTCTGCCCGACTTCTAAGTGACGCCGAAATTCTTCCTGACTTTTCAGTGACGCCAGAACTCTGCCCGATCTCCAAGTGACTTTGGAGTTTTGCCCGAATACCATCTAAAACAGAGTTCTCCTCGGCCGCCGACTGAATTCAGACTTCTACCCAACGACGGACCACCGCTCGTCGCCAGATTTCTACCTAACACCGGACTTCTACCCGTTGTTGGATTTTCGTCGAATAACTATCCAATGTGGGTTTTCTATCTATAGCTGGACTTCTACCTGACGCCGCCCTTCTGATCTTCGTCGTCAGACAATGGTCCTTCTAACCTTTGTCATCCAATGACTATAGTCCTTCTGACCTTTGTCGCCCGCCGACTACGATCCTTCTGGCTTGCATCGCTCACCTACTACTGTCCTTCCGACCTCAGTCGCCAGAGTAGGGTCTTTATGACCTTCGTCGCCCGTCGACTACGGTCATTCTGACTTATGTCGCCTGCCAACTACGGTCCTTCTGACTTACTTCGCCCACCGACTACTGTCCTTCTGACCTCCGTAGCCTACTGACTACGGTTTTTTCGACTTACGTTGTCCATCGACTACACTCATTCTGACCAAACGAATATGTCAACAGTAACTCTTTGTATTCTCACATTGTAATGTACTGCATATGATGTACATAAAGCCAAAGCCTTCCCCCCAAGGAAGGGCCTCATTTGTAATCAACTGCAAATACTAATGGATTCATTAAAACTGGGCTAGGCCCCATGGTTTTTCCCCATTTTCAGGGGTTTTTCATGTAAAAATCTTGGTGTCTCATAAATATTACACCCTCTCTCTTATCTGATTGCATGCCGAATTTTGGTACAAAGTTAAGATATTAAATTGTTTATTTCTCTACCGCTGCGAATACTCCAGGACGTAACAT
This sequence comes from Dendrobium officinale, assembly GCA_019514585.1. Lineage (NCBI taxonomy): Eukaryota > Viridiplantae > Streptophyta > Magnoliopsida > Asparagales > Orchidaceae > Dendrobium > Dendrobium officinale. The sequence goes on along the minus strand of CM033690.1, from coordinate 46,545,208 downwards.
AACTATTTTCTCATTATTTTTTAAAAATTCATGTATTGAAAAACTAATTTCTTTGTAGCAATTTTACAACTAACATTTGTAAAATTTGTAGCTGTCTCAAATAGACCTTAAGTATCATTCTATTTGAATTCACTTGAATAGAAAAAATCAACGACAATCATCGCAAGTCATATAGCTTAATTAAATTGCATAGTCAAGCTGAAAACTCCAAGATATTGCTCAATATGAGAGCTTGGCATTTAAGGTTTATGTGGTGAAAGCTATATATTAATTCTTTAAAATAAGTAGAGGTGTCGGTTATATGAATCATTTTTTTAATTATGTTATATTAGTAGTTAAACTCTCATTTAAATATGAGGTCGGCTATATAAATTATTTTTTATATTAAGTACTATTAATAGTCAAATTCTCATTTAAATCAAATAAAATTTGTCAATTTTAGTATTTTTTTGGGACTGTATTTTTAGTACTTTCTAACAAGTCCTTTTGCAGGTATCTCTATAAGTTATCAGATGTATATACAATATATCATTAATGTGTCCATTTAAGGAGATAAAAAAATGTCTAATAAATTTTAATTTTAAAATTTTATTACATAAATAAAATAAATTTTCTTGTATTGTAAATTATATTACATAAATAATATAATAGTTATTTAATATTAATTTTATTTTTTAAGCTATATTTTTAATAAAAAAAATTATTTTTCTCAAGTTCAAACGACTAATTTATATTTATATTGAGTTTTGGGTATTTAAAATTTTTAAAAGATTAAAAAAATTATTGTTATATAAACTTATTTCATATCCTTTTGATACGAGTAATTATTCTTATTTTTTATTTTTATGATATAATATTATAATATCATACCCCTATTTTTTTGCATAATAAATTCTGATTCAATAATTTTTTTAATTAGTTTGAAATTTCAGTTTTAAAGTAATTTCTTAATCTAAAAAATGAATTAAAAGGAGTAATCAATTTCTCAATTATAAGAATTATTTGAGTTCAAAATATGACTAAATTTTTTTTTATTATATCTGATAAAAATTGCTTCGAAATACACTCAGCTTAATCAATTTTTTTTTTAAAAGGTACATATTAGTTTTTCTAATTAGTTAAAAAAATTTATTTTATTTTTCCTAAAAGGGCCAGCCCACTTGGGGAATCTGGGCCATCTTTGTTGATAAAATTCTAATTTATTAAATATATATTGTAAATATTATAATTTTATAGAATAATTAGGAAATTATAAAAATGAGGAGGAATTCAAATATTCTCAATTATGATTTTTTTACTTGTCTATTTTTAAGATTTCCTTAGAATCAATCTCATAATTTTAAATCTCATTAATTTCTCCTGCAAATCCATATATACATATAAGAAAATATATATATTTGCTAAAAGAAAATATATGGTATGCGATTCAAATAAGTAAAAATATTCGTAATTGGTATGTATGGCTATATTTTATCCGTTAGATTTTTAGATATATATCACATTAAATTAGATAGTCAGCTTGAGATTTTTATCATTGATATGAGATCTGATGTTATATTCAACAATTTAAGAGGAATTGAAGAACTAGCACAAAAATGATGGAGATTAAGAAAAACGATATTTATTTTTTGATGTTCTTACTTATTCTGCTTGCTTTGATATAGCCAATTGCTACAACAATGGTAAAACAAATATTCTTCGGTATGAATATTGTAAAAAATCATTTAGACACTCATATGAGAGACTCTTGATAAATAATTGCTTGATTACTAATATTAAAAATATATATGTTTTGAATTGTATTGATATTAAGTGATTATATAACGATTTCAAAATATGAAGACTTAGAAGGAATAATCATAGGTGTCATATAAGAAGAATATAAATAGCATTTGACCTTGAATGCATGTTTTGAATTATATAATTTTTCTTTTTTGTGATAACAAGCCTAAGAAAAAAGATTTTAAAACTGTCAATGCAGGCCCTAAGTGCAAAATGAAAATGGTTGAGTATATTTTTAAGATTCATAATTTTTTCTTTTACAAGAAAAAAATTCTGACTCCGTCACTAGTGAACACGTGAAGACGAGTCTTGAAAGACGACGAGTTTCACGCGATGAAGAGTTCTAAGCGACAACAAGCTTCACATGAGGACCAATTCCTAGAAAGAAATTTTAAGGATTAGTTCCAAATTATTACATGAGAATGAGGTTTTGCTTCGGCCAGCTTTCGTACGGGTTCTTATAACTTTTTATTAAAAAATTTAATTTTTTGTATTAAAAATTATTTTAAGAAGCAATAAGAAAATCGAGGATGAATCGCAATTATAAGAATCAGAGGGGTTTTTTTTAACAAAATCAAAATAGACTAATCAAGCCCATTTGCTTACAACCGTGGAAGTGCGTCCCACGTTTTTTTTTTTTTTTCCAATATTATTTAGACATTTTGTGTAGCCTTTGGCGATGGCAGTTTAGGCCAATATAAATGTCAATAACATAATTCACATGTAAAATGTGGATGAACAATTAATAATTTTTTTAACAGGGTTGAATTTATAATTATTGAAGGTTTTTTTAATTCATTAATGAAAATTCAAAATATAAATAACTTTCAAATTAAAAAAAAAATGAAGTTATAATAGATACTTTGAATTTTAAATAACTTCTAAAAGTTTTTAAAACCATTTCCATTGAATTTGTATAAACCAATCGCGAGTTCTCTAAAATATTGCAAATAGAACTTTGGCTTTGTTTGGTGCAGCTTAATTATTTTTATTTTTATTTTTATTTCCACTTATGTCTTTATTATATATATATATATATAGGCATCATTCATTAGGTTTTTAGGAGCCTGTTGATATAATCGGGTACCACAAAGAATTTGGAAAAAAAAATGGAGGACAATGTAAATATACTTCGATCCATTTCAGAATAAATGCATGCAAAAGACTCATAAACATGTAGAATGATTCAAATTTAGAAATTTAAATGATTACCTAAAATTATATTGAGTTAAATTTTGCACTATATTTATAATATGTGTCACCATTCTCCCCTCCTAAAAAAAATCTCCGTCGATATTTCAAAACTCCAAACATCAGAACAAATCAAGATACAACTCCTTCATTTCAAATTCCTTTTCCTAAGTAGCTTCCTTGTCCATTCTATTTTTTCACTCAACTTTAGTCATTGAAATATGTTTGTTTTATAATCCCCTGACATCATAAGCCAGAATTCTTTCTATAATTTCAAAGGGTTCAACATATTTTTCGTCTTTGTCAAATCTACAGATGCCTTTCATCAACTTGATTTTCAAATATAAAAAATTTCCTATTTGAAACTCCATAGCCTAGTGCTTAGCATCAAAGTATTGTTTGTCTATCCTGTATAACTTTTAATTTGTTTTTGATCAAACAAATTTTTTAGTAGCATCATCAACTAGAGCAGGCCCTATCAAATTCTTTTCACCTACCTATATCCAAGATAGTAGGGTTATAAATCTTCTACCATATAAAGCTTTATAAGAGTCATACCTATACATGATGAAAAGATGTTATTATAGGTAAACTCGATTAGAGAAATATGATATTCTCATCTGTCACCAAAATCCTGAATATACAATCTCATAAGATTTTCCAGTATTTGAATAATTCTCTAAGACTAAAAAAGTCATGTTGAAATACAATTTCATGCCCAAACCTACTCTTCCAAAATTGGGAAGTGAACCTACCATCTCTATAAAAAATAATTATTTTTTATATTCAATGTAATATGATAATCTCATGATGTATACATATGTCAATCTGTTTATTGAGTAAGACTATTAGATCAAGATGAAATGAGCATATTTTGTCAGACGATATACCACGACCCAAATCACATTATACCATTATTTCTACTTGAAAAAATTTATAGTAAAATTCATCATCACCTCTTCACATTTCCAATCCAAAATAAACAATGATTGTAGCATATATTTTAGTCACTGATAGTCTACTTTTACTAACTAATAGGTTTCACTTTTAGAAATAAAATATATCACATCCTTCTTTAATATAGGCCATAAAAACATACCTTGCATATCACTATACATATTGTAACTTCTTTGGTGAATAGTATAGCCTCAATAATGAGCCTCCTGCAGGAACAATTGATCACATATCTCTAGAACTCAAAACATATAATCTATTCTTACATAAGATAATACCACAATCAAATACTCATGATTTAGATTTCTTGCAAGATCTAATCTGATCATTCAACTTCAGATTTTTTATATATAACTTCTAAGATTTCTAAATCTTTTGTTCTAGAGACAGTTGAATGATCATTTGAGTGAGAATTCTAGAATCATGATCAACAGGAGAAACCACTTCTAACTGAAGTTTCTTCCTATCTCGAATAAGAGATTCATCATAAGTGAGATGAATACAATATAATCCATAAAATTTTTTGCTCAGAGCATATGCTACCATATTAATCTTATCAGGTTAATATTGAATAGTCATATCATAATATTTAATCAGCTTAAGCAATCCCCTTTTTCTTAGATTCAATTACTTTTGAGTAATATATATACTTCAAACCCTGATGATTAGTAAAAATCTCACACCTAATGTTATACAAATAGTATCTCCAAATCTTCAAAGCAAAGGGAACAACACTAAGTTCCAAATCTTTTTTTAGAAAGTTCCTTTCATATGGTTTCAACTTCTTGGAAGCATGGGCTATAATTTTTTCGTGTTGCATCATAAAGCATCCCAATCCTTTTAGCGAAGCATCACCAAATAATTGAAATCCCTTTGTACTAAATGCAAGAGTTACAACTGAAGCAAAAATCAAACAATCCTTTAACTTTTGAAAGCTATCCTCAAAATCCAATGTCTAGATAAAAGCAACTGACTTTTGACTCGAACCCATAATATGTGCAAACAATTTGGGGGAATCACTTCACAAGCTTTCTATAATAATATATGCACTAAATTTACGGGTGTTATAGAGTTATTCAAGAATAAGTCTTATGATGGACACAATGTGAAAGAAGGAAAACTACTCCATTCGGTACCATCATGTCATAGAAATATGCATTGATAAATAGAAAGACTTGACTATGTATAAGTTGATGGTCTTGGATCTCTAATTATAAAGGGACATGTCGATACTGTGGTACTAACCTTACCATCTTCATCTCTATAACTACCATATATACTATGTATCATCCAAAAAAGATCACTATATAGCTTCTCTATCAAGTTTATTCCCTGTAAAATGAGGCTATTCTTGTATCCCGCAAAGAATGGTTGTAACGCTTTCTCAGAATCTTGAAAATAGTGGCATTATATAAAAAAAATTTGAACTAGTAGTTAGATATATGCAATTTACCCATAATAGTTCGAAAGATTTAGATATGCACTACTCTTCTTTCTCCTAATGGTTTAGGATAGTAAGTCGTAGATAGATTTATCAGGGCCTATAATAAGTATAGTGAAGCCCAATATTGATATTAACATTAATATCATCTAAGAAAGCGCTACTTATCATTATCCATCTAGTCTTGTTGGATAAAATATGTGTGTATGTTCTCCCATAATTGTATGTGGAGTGTAATAATAATATGCCCCATCCACATCCACCTTTCCTTTGCTATAAACTCTGCTAAACCCAGCTTTATTTGATCCATATTAATCCATTGTATGCCACCAAACTATTTCATACCATGATACACAATATATGTCACTCAACTCGATGCCAACTAATAAGTGTTACACACGACTACCAAATTGCTAAACTGGACATATATCATCAGATACTTGCATCCATATTTGATGGCCATAAGGATCTCAAATCTCCTATTTAAAATTCAAACATTACACCCACACTTGAAATCATCATAGTAGTTTAAAGTGGCATGAAATTTAAAATGATGCTAACTTAGCTATATAATAAACCATCAATCTCATCTCTTAAAAACTTGATAATGCTTCAAGCATTTATCTTGTTTGTTGCTCATTCCACCGAAGAAAGGAGAACATCAATACATATTTTAAAGATCAAATTTTGAAGGAAGTAATGGTAAGTTAATTGTGAAGTACTTGTATCTTAAGTTCTTCCCATCAACTCTCTATGGTCTGACACAAGTGTTGGCCTACTCACATGTAGCCCACATCTTGATAATAAGGAGATGCAAGTAACTAGCCATGTAGACACAATTAAGCTTAGTGGCCTCTCTTAATTCTCCATATAGGTGTCCTAAGATTACCTCACCTTCGAGTAATTAGAGAATTAAACTAAATCCTAAATTAGTTATGGATACAGTAAGTTTACCTCATAAATCAAAGTATTAGACATGATAAAAATATCTACTATATAAAGAATATATATATATGAAAATTTCACATTTTGCAGCTTAGGTGGCTTTGATGGAAAAGCATGAGCTTGGCCATATAAAATTTGGAAGACAAGTTTGGCCTCAAGACAATGGTAAACAAATACTAGACTCAGAATGGCTTCAAAAGACATCACAATAATCTAACTAAGAATGCTACCTACATCTATCCCTTACAATATTACACTTATGAAATGGAGGGTTGTTTACATAAATATTTAAGATAATGCCAATATCTTACAATGAAATGATCATCTCTCCTAAAAGTAAGTGAAAGTTGTTGGTCTAGTGTGACCAATGCTCTACCAGTGTTGCCACTAAGTGATGCTCTGACATAATATAATGCGCATGTCTAATTTATTCTAATCCAACAATTCTTAAACCTTTTATAAAATGTGGGTATGTGATAGGATACTCTTTAGCCCTTAGTAAATGAGAAATAGCCTCTAAAATGATTCCTTGGTTCAAATTAATGTCATAATTAGAACATATAAATTTTAAAGAGAAGATTAATGCTGAAAAGTATAATGCATTTAATAACTTATTTCTTTTGGATGAGTAGTATGATAGGTCCCACTTGATTTTACTATGCTCAAAACCTCATGTGGTATTGGGTATCATTGGGTGGGTGTGCACACTACCTCTGTCATTGCTAATCCCTTTTATGAAGATCGATCTTGTGTCATGATCTTTGCAATTAAATAATTCAAAACATTTAAAATGGATAAATTCATTTGAAGTAATGAATTAAACATAAAAAATATGAAGAATATAAATATTTTTTTTCTTTGTTTTCAATGGGTTTTGGGGATAAGTTGACTTATTGTGTCTGACATTTGTGCATATGTTACACATCCTACTACTAGCAACTCAGACTTATCCATGATAGTCTCATATCATTTGGTGCTTGGTCAACAAATCTCCTTCTAAATTTTAATGGAAGATGTTTTACGATGCCGCAAAAATAATCATAGCATGGCAATGTATGCTATGATTATTTTGGGATAACATGAAATTCAACATTACTGGTTTGTTTGTAATTGTGATATATATATATATATATATATATATATATATATATATATATATATATATATATATATATATATATATATATATATATATATATATATATATATATATATATATATATATATATATATATATATATATATATATATTGTTGCGTGCTAGAATATACGCGGCGGTAGAGTTTGTAAATTCACGTCCGAGCGTTGTACGAGTATTCAGCACACAAACAGAAAAGAGAAATGAACACCAAGGTTTTTACGTGAAAAACCAGAAAGAGGGAAAAATCCACGGGGCCTTGCCCAGTTGTAAAATTCCACTAGTATTTGTTTGAAGTACAAAGATTGATCCGTCTTACAAATCAAGACGATCAGTTTACAATCAACTTCTCACAAAGTTACAAAGTTCTGCAAATTCCCGGCGTTTCCCGAAAATCCGGTAGAGTTCCGGCGTCTTCAGGCGGCGGGAAGAGCTCCGGCGGTGGTCGAGGAGGAGCTTCTTCCTTCTCTTCCTTCTTCTCTTCTTCTTCTCTCTCTTCTCTTGAGTCTCCTTTGTGAAGAATGAGGACTCTATTTATAATTTTTCTGGAGTGGCATGGCTTGTAAATAAGTGTGAGATCATGGGCGAATAGGGAGTGGTTTGAATGGACGGCCGATATTGAACCCTTCGATCGTGCACCGTTCGTTGGACATTTGGAGGTCTTAATGATGACGGAATTCGGCGATCTTGGGCTCGTTGGATTCGTCTCGTCGAGCCGCTCGATTCGAGTATAAGCTCGTTAAAATCAGAGACCGTTTCGTAACTCAAATTGCGGTTTGAACCTTCCAACAGCGCTTCGGGTCCTTGATTTGGACCCATTTGGGCTCGGATTAGGTTGAATTTGGTGTTGTTGGGTTCGTATTTATGAGACGCTCAGTTTGACTATAAGCTTGCAGAAATCGGAGTTCAGATGCTCCTGAATTTAATCTTTGAAGTTTCCAAATAGCTTTTTGTCTCAAGATTCGTGCCCGATCAAGATAAATTTGTGATGACGTATCATATATATATATATATTGAAGAAATGCTACTAACATTAAAGAGTAAAAGGAAAAACAAACAAAAAGCCAGTGATAGAAATGCTATCACTGTCCATCCTAACCAGGCCAACAAAACCTGTAGGAAGTTCAAGAAAAAGAAAATTATCCCAAAAAATCACTTAGAAGAGCCTAAAGGGCATAAAAATCAACATCCCTATTACAATCTCTTGAAACATAATGGAAAATAACACTCTAAAAGATCTCTAAGAACAAAAAATCCAAATGTCGAATGTGCTTCCAACGGCCGGCAAAATTAGAAACCGAGCTCTGCAACATTCTATTCACATTTTTATTATCATCTTCAATAATTTTTTTTATTTTATTTTTTTTATCATCTTCAATAATAATACATCTGTATCCTTCATCCAATCATGTGTAAAGAATTTAAAATTGAAGATAGCAATCAATTCAAGCAATGAAATATCCTAATGTATAACCTGTTATACATAGGCAAACAATAATCTTCCTTTATCATTCCTTAAATCTCGAGCTATAGAAGCCATATTTGATTGTAATAAGGATGCATCAACATTCAATTTGATCCAATCTGATGTAGAACGTACATGCATAAGAGATCAATATTCTATAAAAAAAAAAAGAAGCCAGATGCCAAAGCTGAAGAAATCAGTTCAGTTGAAGAACTGATTGCGAAGGCTTATTTAGCAATTGACAAAGCAGTAAAATCAGGCACTTTGCATAAGAACACTGGAGCACACAGGAAGTCACGCCTTGCAAGGAGGAAGAAGACCATTGAAATCCACCATGGTTGGTACATTCCTGCCGTTACTGCTTGAATGATGCAAGGATGACCAAAGAAATAGGAATTACAAAGCTCCGGTGATCATTTGGTTGTTTGGGAGGAAGTAGACAGCCACCACGAGCTTTCTGGATGCAGAATTGCTTAGGAAAGCTTGGACAGCTGCTATAGATCGATGGGATCTTCTGAACAGCAGTGTGTATCTCCCAGGGTGCAGAACAACCCATCACCTTGCTGGAAAAGTGGATAGCTAGCAGGAATTTGATTGGAAAGGAATGGGGGCCGTGAGGGAGGGATTGGAGGAGGCAGATAGGGTTAGGGAGGATGAAGGGAAATTAATTTGAGGGTTAAAAGGAAAGAGTTTAATTTGGTTGGAGGGAAAAAGGGATGGGCGGCAGCTTTGATTGGGATTGGGTGTGAATTAAGGAGAGGGAGTTATAGGGATTTAATTAGATTGGAGAGAGAATAAGGGCGAGAGGGGGGGCGGCCATCTTAGGAGGGAAAATAGTTGTCTAGGTTCATTGTGTGTGAGCCCAAGGATTTAAATAATGATTGGGATCAAATCTGAAATTATATTTCAGGTTTGATTTAATTTGGAGGCTTCCTAATTGGCTTCTAATAAAAAGGAAAGTATTTGAAATTCAAAATTAATTGAATTCAAATAAAGGCTCTTTCCTAATTGTTATTGAGATATTTTAGGCAAGTAATTAAGAGCCAATGGAATTTAAAAATTCAAATTAAAGGTGAGTGGTCGCCGGCGGTTTGCTTGGAGTAGGGATTGATTGGATGAGTTTCCTTAAGTGGTCTCGCCTAAAATTAGGAGGAATTGATGGGCAAAATATTCCTCTTAATTTTAATTTAAAGTTAGATCCAAGAATTGAGTACTTTCCTAATATAGATTATGTCGATTTAGGAAAGAATTCAAATTCTGAAATTGAAATCAGATTTTGAATTGGATTTCCCTCCTAATCGTCATGCTCTACTTTGGAAATAAACAAATAATTGATTTGGATCCAAGGGGAGGGGAAGGCCGGTGGCTAACTAGGGTTATGGCTTTGGATGTGGTAGTTTGAAGATGGAGAGTCGAATGGGAAGGAGGGTGGATGGGGTTTAACCGTGAGTTAAGGAGGTGGGGTTTGGGGGACCTTGTGGTCGGTGGTGGGGAGGGAGGGCCGGTGGCTTGAGGCTTGGCCGTAAGTGGTGGTGGAGCTAGGGCCGGTTCGGTGGAAGTAGGGAGAGAATGAAGATGACGACTAGGAGCAACAAGAAGGAACAAAAACAAAAGATAAAAGATAAAACCGCGAGCCTTGGACTCTTTCGAAGACTGACGGGTGATACGTTGCCCTTCTCCAAGGGACTTCACGCCACGAGCTCGGACCTATCCTGCAGCTGGTGGAAACTATGAATTCCTCCCATAGGAATCTCATCCAAGGTTCTTCCCAAAGAACACAAGTGCAAACAAAATTTTATTAATAATCCATCATACCTAATACAAGAGAAATGGCCTCTATATATAGGCCTCAAAAGAAATTAAAAGACACAATTGCCCCTTGGGCTTACATAAGACAAGAGGGTAAAAAGGGAAAGTGCAAAATTAAATTAAAATACACTTAATAAACTAAAATAAAACAAAGTGATCTCGGTCGTCGATCTTCGACTCTTCCTTTGAATATCGTCCACCGTCGGATGTCCGCATCACAATCTTTAGGAGGAGGATGCCAAGCATTCAACAGCTGGTTAAGCTGATTAGTATCCCAGTTCTTTTCAATTGGAAACAACTGAGGTTGAGAAAATTGTGTAAGAATTGGAGCCGATATTATTGAAGCAGATAGAACCGTCTTCCCATGCTTGAAAAAGTTCCTTGATCTCAAATTATGATATACCGCAGCAATGTAAAAATTTTCCATTCCTTTATTAACATTAGAAAACTCTTTCAATCCATCTAAACATTGGGAAAGATTAGTGAAAGAATATAAATTGAACCCCCATTGTTTAAAAACCTAAATAATTTCTTTAAGCTTAATACAAGTAGAAGAAATATGATTCAAATCTTCATCTACAGAACAACCCCTCGGACAAACAGAATTATCAAGAAGTATTTTATAATTCAGCCATACATTTGTTGGTACACAATCATTACAAAGCCTCCACCAAAATAGGAATTCCTTAGGAGAACATTTAAGCTTTTTCATCCAATTTAGATCAATTTCAGCAACTTGACTGCTATTACAGGACACATCATAAGCCAAGGAAGTAATATATCTCCCAGAAATAGCTCCAATTAATTCCCGAAAGTCATATTCAACTTCACAATCAATTTGAATAGCATGAATCCTTTGAACCATGCCTTCTGAAAATAGATTTTTAGCAAAGGGATATCCCACTCACCATCATCATTCAAAAGACTATTCACAAAGCTAATGTGAAGACCCTGAATATTACACGTAGCTGGACATTTACTTAAGGGTCCATCAAGAATCCATATGTTATTAATAACACTTATATTCAAACCATTACTCACATGCCATCTAATTAATGGTTTAAGGAACCTTGCTCCATCTTTTACAATACGCCAAGCAGAAGAATCATTCCTCTTGATATCTTCACTCCAAATATTATCACCATATTTAGCCTTCAGAATTTTATTGAGCAGAGAATCTTTATTATGAATAAAATTCCAATCTAGCCTAGCTCTAATAGGACCCCAGTCTCTCGGCAGCCCCTTGAATACCCAAGCCTCCTAACTTTGAAGACGTGCACAACCTCCTCCAAGAAATAAAAAGCAAACCCAGTCAACCATAATCCTTATGCCATAAAAAAATTCCTACATATTTTGTCAATATCCCAAACAATACCTCTAGGGATCAAAGAATGCGACATAAAGAAAGTAGACATAGAAAATAAAGTAGATTTGACCAAAGCAATTCTGCCAGCTAAAGATAAAGATCGAGAGCCCCAAGTATTGATCTTCTCCATCGTCTTTCGTTTCACATGTTGGAAATCTGATGATTTTAATCTTCTAGTAGCCAACTTAACACCCAGATAAGTAATTTCCTCCAACTTTCTAAAGCCCAAAAGATAATTAATCTTCCTTCTCCTTACTGATGAAACTGATTTCCCATATAAAATCATAGATTTACTCATATTAATTTTCTGCCCCGTCCATTTGCAATAATCTTTCATAATATTTCAGAAAATTCTTTCTTTCTTCCATGAAGCTTCAGCCATTACCAAAACGTCATCCGCATAGAAAAGATGAGTAATTGACCCCTCATTACCTACAAGTTTAATACCAAGCTGCATACCTCTTTCTTGAATAATTTTTTATAATAATTTAGATCATAAGATAAACGAGGAAGAAAGAGGACACCCCTTTTGAAATCCACATTCCGCCATGACTCATTCACAATAGTTTCCATTCATAATGATAGAAAACTTCGGATGAATAACACATTGAAAAATAAGATTAACAATATTTTCCAAAAATCTCATCAATCCTAAAATTTGAATTAGAGTATCCCAACGCACATGCTATCGTAAGTTTGTTCCATATCTAGTTTAATCAACATAAAACCTGACTTTGCTTTGGAAAATTTGAGTTTATTAATAACCTCTTGAGCCATTAAACAATTATCAGAAATAGTTCTACCCAGAATAAAAGCATCTTGTTCTTCTAAGATAATTGAGGGAAGACAAAATTTAATCATACCAGTCACCATTTTATAAATAGTTTGACAAAGGATAATGGGCCAGAATTTAGACATTTCAGAAGCATTATGAACTTTTGGGATCAGAACAATCTATGTTTCTTTCCAATTTTTTGGCATCACTCCTTAAATGAAGAAGCTTTGAATAACATTCCATGTATCATTACTCACAATTTTCCAGTAACATTTGAAAAAACACACATTAAATCCATCTGAGCCCGGAGATTTATTGTTATCCATTCTAAATTAAGTATTACACAATTCTTCTCTAGTAAAATATGCTTTTAACAACTTCTTCATATCATCATTCAATTGAGAATTAGCAAAAGAAGGCCAATTTTGTAAAGAACAACTACACGTCCTCCATTTATTTTGAAAATACTTTAAAAATTCAGATTGAATACCTTCAGGATCATTTTCTAAGTCGCCATTAGGAAGATTAATTTGATTAATCTGATTTCCATTACGTCTAGCAGACACATACGAATGAAAAAATTGAGAATTCTGATCATCATTCTCTATCCAAAGAGTTTTAAAATGCTGTCTCCACCACGTAGCTAATCTTGCAAGGGTAACTTTTAATTCATGACCAAATTTCCTTAACAGTAGTAATTTCTCAGGATTCAGGTCCCCATCCGCAATACTTTCTTCTTGTAACAGAACAATATCTGCTTGCAACTTAGATTTTGTTGACCTCTATGTAATAATCAAAAGAACAAAAAAAAAATCTGCATACCTCGTTCGATCAAAGAGATCCCGTAAATCCCGCAAGGAATTCCGCCGGGTTACTGTGCATTCGGCGCCGTTGGCATCGCATCCTCCGCAATCCCTGCCGAAATCCAGCTCTCGATCGTTGCCCCTTTCTCTTCTTTAAATACCGAGCGAATTCCCCACTCAATCGCAGAAGCTCCCATTCTCTACTTCTTCCTCTCCCGATACCTCTCCTCTTCTCCCTGCGCCGACGCTCCCCAAGCCGACGCCCAGTTTACGATCTCCTCTCGCACGAAACTCTTCTCCCATACGCGACTCTCTCCTGCTCCCATCCCGTTCGAACTCCGGCTCCTACCCCGTCTCCCTCCTCCGACCTCTACAGCAAACCGAAACCCCTGCTTGCGATTCATCTCTCCCGTCGGCCCACAGAGAGAGAGAGAGAGAGAGAGAGAGAGAGAGAGAGCGAGAGAGAGAGGAGAGCACCTCCACCTCTACCGAACCCGCCCCGACGACTTCCCTTTCCAGTCGATCGGAAGTTACGCAATTCCGATCGGAAGCAAGAACCGGAGCTCGCCTGTGTGAAGATAACTTTCTCCCGTTCGGACGCTGCTTCAGCTCCATCCGTTGTTGTTCGAGTTTGCTCACCCCGACAACATTCCCTGTCTATTGGATCGGAAGCCAGAACAGGAGCTCGCCGGCGTGAAGGTAGCTTTCTTCCTCTCACACGCTTCCACGGCTAAATCCCGTTAATCCTCCGAACAGAGGGATTATATATATATATATATATATATATATATATATATATATATATATATATATATATATATATATATATATATATATATATATATATATATATATATATATATATATATATATATATATATATTAATTTTTATTAATTATAATTATGTTAATTAAATGTAATTAATTAAAAAATTATTATTTTCAGTTAATCTATAAATTAATTATTATTAATTGTTATGATTAATTATATTTTATTAAGAATTAATTAATATTAATTAAGTTATAATTAATTTTAGATTAATTATAACTTATTGTTTTAATTAATTTTAATAATTTTAATTAATTATTTTAATTAATTATAGTTAAAAAAATGATTAATAAGAATAATTATTTAATTAATTATAATTAATTGATTTTAATTATAATTAATGAAATGTGCTTCTCTCCATCGATCCTCGAGCCTCCGCCACCGCCAAGCCCGCGAAGGTACGAATCCTCTAAACTCAGATCCTCATTTCGTTGTATGCGGCGGACCAGAAAACCGCCTATACACGCCTTTATTGCGCGTGGTGGGATGGGACCCCGGTCCGACGCCTACGACAAGGCGGGAATCGCCTAAACTCTACTTCGGCGTTCGTGGCACGCCGGAAAACCGCCTATACACACCTTTATTGCGCGTGGTGGGATGGGATCCCGGTGCGGCACCTACGGCGAGGCGGGGTCATTCATAAGTACCCCCGAACGGGGGAAAAGCAAATTGTGCATCTTTAAACCGCCACCATCGAAGCCCGCGAAGGTACGAACTCTCTAAACTCAGATTCTCGCGTCGTTGTTTGTAGCAGATCGGAAAAACTCCTATGCATGCCTTTATTGGGCGTGGTAGGATGGGACGCCGGTCTGATGCTTACGACGAAGCGAGCAATCGCCTAAACTCTACTTCGGCGTTCGTGGCACACCGGAAAACCGCCTATACACGTCTTTATTGCGCGTGGTGGGAAGGGACCCCGGTGCGGCACCTACGGCGAGGCGGGGTCACTTATAAGTACCCCCGAGCGGGTGGAAAGCAAATTGTGTCTTTTAAACAGGTACTGTCAAAGCCCCATACACACCTTTATTGCGCGTGGTGGGAGGAACAAAAAATCACGGCCGCGGTGTTCTCGTTAGAGGACACCTACCATACACGCCTTTATTGCGCGTGGTGGGAAAGACCCAGTTTCTCGTAGTTTTCCCCTAAACGGGGGAGATGCTGGGAGGCTGCCGAAATTTCGGGTGAAATCGTACCTGGACCTATCGAACTCAAAAGAACAAAGATGTGAACTCAAATGAACTGTGGACTTGTGGACCAGAACCAAAACTCAAAATGATTAATAAAAGATCAATTTCAAATCAAAGTTGAAACCAAATCAAGTCAAATATGAAATTACAATTGCAAGAATTTCAGAAAACCTAAACAAGCACTTGAACTTGTACTTGGAACTCGAACTGTGCAGCATCAAGGAACGCAAACTGAACTCAAGATGGATTCGAAATAAGGACTTGAGTTTGAATAGGATGCCAAGAGTTGAACCCATAGCGACATACAAGACTCAAGCATGGGCTGGACCTTGAACTCGGGTCTGATGAAATACATAGGACCAGGACTTTGGATGAATGAACAAATCAGAGTCTAAATGCACAGTTCTCTAAGTTAACAACAAGCTACAAGTGGGAGATGAAATCCCGATGCACATGAAAGATGTACGAATTCCTACAACGGTCTCAACACATGCTTGTTGATTGAGATGGAAATACGAGAGACCAATAATGGCGGATTCGCCCCCACAAACAAGTGCAAATACATCAACCCACCCGAGATTGGTGAAAGGGTGGATTCGATGCAGAAACAATGGATCTTCTATAAAATACTTCCAGGAGATTGTCGTAGAAGACATGTATCCCTGCGAATAAAGAGGTTAATGAATGAATGGAGGTCATTCATTAAAATCCCGAATAGAAGTGAAATGTCGGTTCACTCACAAGCAACAATACGAATTCCTACAAGTCACTACAAAAGATCTGCAATACATATGATCTCTCTACGAAGACAAATGTATGTGTCAAATGCCACTTTGGGTAGATGCAGAAAGACTTCAGTAAATGCAGTATCCTGAAGTCAATTTCAGTCTGTGAAGGAATACATCTACCTGTCCACTCATAACAATGACGGATGTACTACATGAGCCAAACAACTACAACGAATACAAGCACCTATGAACCAGGGCAGGAGACTCGTTAGTGCACTATGACCCGCCTACGAAATTCAACAAATAGTGCACAACAGTCTACCTGTATGAAGCAGCGAACAATTCTATCCAGAAGCTGCAACGCCACCGGATCTGCAACATTCGTACAAGCAGACAGAAAGCGTCTACAACTGTTCAAAATACCCCCTGCACGTGCACTATAAATTGTATACTAAAGGGGGAAATATATTCTCAACCCGCATGGGCCCCGGCGAGCGTGTTATTGGTACACACATGACGTCTAGGGATGCTGCGCGGGTTGACAAGTGAATTCAGGTTCGAAACCGATCCTTCTATACGGGTCAATAGGAGTCGACAGGGTTCGAACCATTAAGCAAATATAAGATTATGGCGACCGGTATATTTTCTTTAAAACATCCATATTAGGCCTTCAAGGCCTATAACAATGAGAATTCACTATCAAAAGGCATAAAGCCTACGAAACCCGATCCTCTGTCGACAGCCCGATAGAGTTGACAAGGTTCAATCCATAAAGAGAAATGACCCCAAACACCCCGATGATGGCCGTGTTGAATGCAGATCTCAACCGGAGGGGTTCCCCAAATATTTTTCAAATATCTCCAAAATATCCAAAATCCATTTCAAATATTTCATAACTCCACCCAAATACCCACAAAATGCCGTTCCAAATATCAAAAAACCCAAAAATCCAGAAAATTCTCAAAAATCCCAAAAATATTTAAATTTGAAATTCAACCCATTAATCACTTAAAGCAAAATTCATCCACCCTCCGCAACAGTTTGTCGATGTGGACAAATTAAAATCAACTTCAGCTCACAAAGAGCGAAATGCCTAGTCGAAAATATCACTAGGATCCATTCTCAAACAATCTCTTGCCAGTAAGAACGTGGTACGTGTCCTCTAACCGGCAGTTTCCCCGCCAAATGGCACTGCAGGTAAATGGTTATGACCCGGGGCCCTCTGAACCGAGTGGTTTTGCTGCCAAATGGCACCACATATAGCGGTTATGACCAGAGCCAATACGCTCCTTAATGGCGTTAAATCCTTGAGATATGAATCAATAGGATATGATCGATAGGGCACAAAGCCCTCTGTTAGCTAAGGTGGATTTAAATTTGTCCCCTTAGACAAACATTCAACCCCGGTGTACAAGGTTCCCTTGGACGAAACAACCCATGGCTGCCGACAAGGATCCTTCTGTCAGGTTGGGTCGACTACCTCCTCTGACTAAGTAGACCAGGGACCACGATGGCCCGGGACGACGGAACCATGGGATCTTGATCGGACCCATCATCCATTCCCCCACCATCCGCTTTAAGTGAAAGATGGTGAAACTTCTGTTTTAAATATCAAATCTCCAAATCTTCCAATTCTCCAAATTCCCAAAACTTTTCAAACCTTTACAAATACTCAATTTCCAAATTAAATTTCTACCAATACCTAAACTCATTGCTGCTACTATACGCTTGATACTATATATCTATGGATATAACGTATCTAATTGACGACTAGCCTTAATCGAAAGTTCTCTCTCGTGATCGGGAAGGGTAATTAACTATAGGGGCTTGCGCCTATAGGAAACCAGAACTCAGATCATAAAGTCCTCGCAAAATGAGGGCGAAATCTCTGGGTAGTGTCTTATCTACAAACCCATCTGCCTTCCAAAATTTACCTCGGAACTTAGTTCGTTAAAACTCCCTCGCCGAATAAAAAGAAAAGCGGGGAGTCCGGGGCCGAATTTTCGGAGCCCACAGATTTAAGATCATTTAGTTCCTTCAATTTATTCTTACTCCAAAAGAATAAATTCCTTAAGGATCTTTTAATCATTTTTTGAAGAATTTCAGCAGCACCACCACAATCATTCTTTCTCCAAGCTCTTGAAACAATACCAATGGAAGCTTCATACGAGCACCAAATATTCTCAAATCTAATATTTTTCCTCTTAAATCGAGATGAGTTATGAAGATTCAACATCAAAGGGTAATGATCCAAATCAATTTTTGTTAAATGTTTAATGACCGCATAAGGAATAATACTTCAGAGATTTAGAATTTAAGCAAATTCTATCCAATATTTCCCAAATACGAGCAAGGCCTTCTTTATTGTTACACCATGTATATTTAGGTCCAATTGTACTAATATCATGATAATCGTTGTAAGTAAAGAATTATTTCATTTCTTGAGATCCTTGAGAAAATACGAACCACTTTCCACCTCAGATGCACCGACACTTTGTTTTAAGAGGGTAAGCAATGTCGGACACGGACACGCGTCCGACACGACGAGGAAACGTGTCGGACACGTCATAAGCATGTCCCATTTAAAAAAAAAATTGAACCGGACAAGCGTGTCGTGTCCGGCTATTGTATAATTAAATAAATAAAAAAATCCTAATCCCGCTATTTCATATTAGCCGGTTCATGCTTGAGTCTTCATCTTCACTTTAATCTCATATTCCTATTCATTTTCGTGGTCTTATCGAGCGATTGAGGCGAGCAGCGGTCAGCTGGAGATCGCATCCTTGGTCTTCCCTTCCGGCCGTAAGAAACAAGCCATCCTCCTTAGTTTCTGCTTGCAGCCGAGGGAAGCCGACGCCAAACCGCAGATTATTTTTCAAACCTGTAAGTTGATTTCTCCATTCATCATTTTTCTTCATTTATCAATGATTCTGTAGATTTATGATCAGAATAGCATATTTTTTTAAAGTATTTTATTTGTTTTGAATTTAAATTACTCTTACAATAAAATTATTTATTTATTACGTCTTTGCTGCGCTTTCAATACGTTTTCATTGTGCTTTTACTACGCTTTTGTTGCGCTTTTACTGCGCTTTTGTAGGTCGAACCCCGCCAAGGGGCAGCGCCCCCTTGGACCCCCGGCATAGCTGCAATTTTTTAATTATTTTTTAGTTAGATAGTCATAACGCATGATGCAATAGTTCTTTAATTATTTTTTAATTTTGTTTGGCAATATTTATTAAGCCTTTATTTCTTCTACTTTACCAGTGAATTTAAAAGCAAAATGAGCTCTAGTGCTGGTGGGGGTGGTTCAAAAGAGCTATATGTAGAAACTGATAAGTCATTATGGATTCATGTTACAAGGTTAGAAAAAACTTTTGAAGGAGGAGAGAATGTGTCATTCAAATGCAATTATTATGGTGGCCCCTACAAAGGATCTTATTCAAGGTGAAAGCACATCTACTTAAGATTTCTGGCCATAGAATTAAAATGTGTACTAAGATTATTATGTCATAGTTGATTGAATTGAACAGACAAGTTGATTATGCTGAATCTAGGATCAAAAGGGCACTTCCTAAAGAGATACCTTTGCCATCTACCCATGGTTCGTCCCACACTTCTTCCTCATCTGTTAGATTTGATCATTCATTATCATATAGAAGTGAAGGATATGATTAAAAGAAAAGAAAAAGAGTTGCCAGTAGTGCTTTAAAGAAGGCTTTTAACATGCAGCAGTGAAAGGAATTGGATAGTGAAATTGCAAGGATGTTTTTTTTCATCTGAACTTCCTTTCAACCTTGCAAGAAATCCTCATTACAAAAATGCATTCATTTTTGCATGTAATAACAATCTTGCAGGTTATGTTCCACCTGACTATAATGTATTAAGATCAAAATTATTGGAAATGGAAATATCACATATGTTGAATCTCCAACTGACAGAATCCATCTGTCCATCAAAAGAGGGAGTTCAGGATTGTCTGACTTGCTTTCATTTTTTATTGAATCAATCTTTTTATCTTTTTCCATTTTTTTTTTAAAAAGACTAAACAAGAAACTTTGACTCAAAGAAAGAAAGACTCAACCTAAAGAAACCTAGACTCACACACAACAATTGCTATGACTCACCAAGATTTACTTGACAAACCGACTCATAAACCTAGGACTTCCTAACTTGCTCTGATACCAAATTGATGCAATCATAAATTTGGGAAAGGCCCCAAATTTTTTATCACAAAAACAGACTCATCCTAGATAAAATAAGGACTAAAAAATACTAAAAAAAAAACACTTGTTATATCATATAAAGACTTAAAATCTTAGACACTTACAAACTTTCAAAAATAAAATGACACCTTACAATTCTTGACGCTTACAAACATAAACAAAGATCCCTAAAGTTGCATTTCTTTGAGAACAAGGATACAAGTGGAGTGTAAACTTGTGTAGAGAAGAAGGGGATTAGAAGCCAAGACGAAACATAGCTCGCAAGCTATAGAGAAGAAAAGAGGAAGAGAACATAGCTCGCAAGCTATTCCAAAGAAAACCCACAGGTTTTATCTCAAAAAATCATAATCATCACCATCCTAAAACATCTAAAAACATCTTCTATATATAGGCAAAAGAAGGGAACTAAACAGCCATAAAAATATATTAATTAAACCACTTAAATTAAGGAATATGAAAGGCCAAAAGCAACAATAAAAATTCCCAAACAGCAGAGCAAAACAGAGAAGGAAACCTACAGTTCCAAGCAGAAAACCGCAGAACCGAGCAGCCCAGCACAGAATTGAGAAGCCAGTTGCAAAAACCAAAGAGGCATAGGCACGGGAACACCTCCCAGCATAGGAAACCAAGGGACAAACACAGGAACCAAGCAGCAGCCGCGAAAACTGAGCAGCAGCCGCGGGAACCAAAGGGCAAGGCACGGGAATTTTTCCCAGCACAGAAAACAAACAGCCAACCACGGAAACCCAAGAGACAAAGCACAGGAAACCATCATCCAACCAGGGAAACCCAAGGGGCAGAGCACGGAATTCACCCAACAAAGAGAAATCAACAGCCATTCTCGGAAACCCAAGGGACAGAGCACGGGAGAAGAAAAGGGGGGCAAGGAAGAGACAAGTCCACTCCAAAATAAATCCATACCTTTTTAGATTAATGGGCTAGGTAGTTCAATAAATCTCCCATTTAATGAACTAAAAAACAATTCAAAGTATTAATGAGCTAGAGAAGTCAAAACCAAATTTTAGGATTTGATTTGACCCCCCCCAGCCTACATCAGCAGTGTCCGACACCGTGTCCGACACGACACTCGTCCGACACTCCTCCGACACTTGTCGGACATGCCGAAAACGTGTCCGACATGCGTATCTTAAATATTTTATGAATTTTTTAAAATATAATTTATTGTATTTCGCGGGATTTAAACTAAATTTCTTATTTCCTATCCACAACACCAAATCAATGTCCACACTTAATTCCCAATCATCGAAGATTCTCATTTTCATTTCTTTTTGGCAATGAAGATATTTTCATCTCCTCTCTCGGTGAGTGATAAATGGCATCGACGCCTGAAATATTAATTGTTGTTTTTTGAAACTTACCAAAAGAAAGCTAATGTACATGCTCGGTACCACTAGGTATCGCTAGGTACATGCTCGGTACCGCTAGCTATCGCTAGGTACCACTCAATATATGCTCGGTATTGCTAGGTACAAGCTCGGTACTGCTAGGAACATGCTCGGTACCGCTCGACATTCAAGACGGTTTTATTACTGCTCCTTAAAACAACTTTCTAGTACGAAAATTAATAATTTTGTACTAAAAAATTGTTTTAAAAAGCAATAAGAAAGTTGTCCCAAACGAAGCCTTGAGGAGGCTTTCTTACTACTTAAAGTAATTTGTTGGTATAAAAGTTTTTAAAAACTAAAAATTTTTATACTAAAAAGTTGCTTTAGAAAATAACAAAATAGTTGTTCCAAACGAAACCTTAATCACATGAGAAACATCTCAACCTCACTAACTCTCTGAAAATATATGCTAACCTGCACCTCAATTTAGAAGCTTAGCAGCTGATCATTAACCAATGCATAATCACATGAGAACCATAATTGAAAAAGCACAATCATCACAAATGAAACATAAGAAAAACAAGTAGATTTCATGAATTTATACCTCAAGTAGAGAAGTCCGAGTGACCATCCAAATAAGACAAAGCAACTGCAGCATGGAAAGCAGCTCCAATTGGAAGCGCCTGCTCGTCTAGAAAAAAGTAAGGGGAGTGCAAATGGTACGAAGCTCCAATAGATTCATTCTTTGTGCCAACATAAAAGACCGTGCTCGGCATCCTCTGCGTGTAGAAGCTGAAGTCCTCCGCACCCATGGCTAGAGGACTTAGATAAACGTTGTCTTTCCCCACCAAATCCTCCCCAACCTTCTTTGCATTCTTATACATTTCTTCATCATTGACAGTTGCTGGGTATGGTTTGAGTGTCTTCTCCATGAAGTCCACTATGGCGATGCAACGATGGGCAGCAGCTTGCATCTGAATGATCTGCAATTTACATAACAAATGGGGTGCTTAGAGGAAGAAGAAGTCATACACTTAAGGCTCATCCAAGCAAGGAGAAGGGTGAGGAGAAACCCAAGTTCAAGAAGGACAAAAAATGAATCCAAAAGGCTTTCTGAGTGGATTCAGCATTTGACATAAACGTGAACCTATATAGTTTATATGTTATGAGTTTTATAAGGTTATTAGAGATAACAAGTTCACTAATCATTCTCAGAACAGAGCAATCACCTCTGATTTTGTATTCATCATCTCAATCGTTAGAGTACAACAAAGCATAGAGAATGTAAATGAGGAAGAAGAAGCCCACTACTCATTACTTTTGAAGAGTTTTTCATAACACACTTTCAGTACAGTAAAATAGAAATATATATAAGAAAAGTTACAGCAGTATAATTCCTATATTAGCTTCAATTAGTTAGAAGGCAGCGACTGAGATTTGATCAGCATAGGTGTAGGCGGCTGAAGTATGATGCGGCAGTAGTGGCTGAAAACTGTAATGGAAGCATCATGTAACCAGTTGTCTCGAAAAAGATTGAAGCGTGGAGTTGGCAAAGCTTTGGTTAGAATGTCAGACACTTGATCATTGGTAGAGACATGATGAATAACCGCCGTTTTGGAACGGATACAGTCACGAAGATGTGGCTCTGAAAATTCGACCCCGGCCTCCCCGCTTTGCTTTTCTTTTCATTCGACGAGGGAGTTTTAACAAATAAGTTCCGGGGTAAATTTTGGAAGGCAGATGGGGTTGTAGATAAGACACTACCCAGAGATTTCGCCCTCATTTTGTGAGAACTTTATGATATGAGTTCTGGTTTCCTATAGGCGCAAGCCCCTATAGTTAATTACCCCTCTCAATCATGAGAGAGACCTTTCGATTAAGGCTAGTCGTCAATCAGATACGTAGAATATACATGTTATCTGGCATATAGTAGCAGCGATGGGCATTGGTATTGGAGAGTTGGATTTGGAAATTGATTGGAAACTGGGAATTTGGGAAGAGTTTGGATTTTGGTATTTGAAAAAAGATTTGAAAAGTTTGATGTTTAAAATAGAAGATTTCACCATTTAGCACTTAAAGCAGATGGTGGGGGAATGGATGATGGACCCGATCAAGATCCCATGGTTCCGTCGTCCCGGGCCATCGTGGTCCCTGGTCTACTTAGTCAGAGGAGGTAGTCGACCCAACCTGACAGAAGGATCCTTGTCGGCAGCCATGGGTTGCTTCATCCAAGGGGCCCTTGTAGATCGGGGTTGGATGCTTGTCTAAGGGGACAAATTTGAATCCACCTTAGCTAACAGAGGGCTTTGTGCCCTATCGATCATATCATATTGATTCATATCTCAAGGATTTAACGCCATTAAGGAGCATATTGGCTCTGGCCATAACCGCTATCTGTAGTACCATTTAGCGGCAAAACCACTCGGTTCAGAGGGCCCCAGGTCATAACCGTTTACCTGCAGTGCCATTTGGCGGCAAAACTGCCGGTTAGAGGACACGTACCACGTCCTTACTGGCAAGAGATTGTTTGAGAATGGATCCTAGTGATATTTTCGACTAGGCATTTGGCTCTTTTGTGAGCTGAAGTAGTTTTAAATTTATCCACCTCGACAAACTGTTGCGGAGGGTGAATGGATTTTGCTTTAAGTGTTGATGGATTTATTTCAATTTTAAATATCTAAGATTTTTGGGATTTTGGAGTTTGGATTTTGTGTGGACTTTTGGGAGTCATTTGGAAATGCCTGAAATTAACCCCTCTGGTTGAGATCTTCAATCAACGCGGCCATCATCGGGGTGTTTGGGGTCATTTCCATATATTAAACCTTGTCGACCCTATCAACTTGCCGATAGGGGATCGGGTTTCATAGGCTTTGTGCCCTTATTTAGTGAATTCTCTTGATTACAGACCTTGAAGGCCTGATATGAGTGTATTAAAACAAATACATCAGTCGCCATAATCGTGTATTTGTTTGAAGGTTCGAACCCTGTCGACTCCTATTGATCCGTATAGAAGGATCGGGTTCAAACTTGAATTCACTTGTCGACCCGCGCAACATCCCTAGACGTCACGTGTGTACCAATAACATGCTCGCCGGGGCCCATGCGGGTTGAGATTGTATTTACCGCTTTTGGTGTACCTATGTGTATATAAATTTCAGTGCACGTGCAGGGGTATTATTTGGAATATACGCCTTCTGTCTGCTTGTACGAACATTGCAGATCCGGTGGCGTTAGATTTTTTATGTTGACTCCCCCTTTCTCAATCACCGAGGAATTCTTTTTGACTTTGAGGTCAATAGCCACTGGTTTGAGAAGAACCCTTTTTAAAATCTTCAGTGTGTAGTGGACTTATTAATTCTGATGTTTGTTGATATCAGGGATGTTTTCTTCTTAAGTATAGACTAAGAAGATGTTTTGGAACTCAAGGAAGTTTAGTTCTAATTTGTTCAAATCCCTCTTTCATTCTGCCAGGAGGTATTCTTCTTCGTACTTATACCCGACGTACTTGTAGATTTTAATCACCATTGTCGTAGGTGACATCAGTTGTGTATGAGCCTTAGTGTTCTATCCATGAGCACACTAATACACCATTGCAATCAAGTTATTTCCCCCCTCGATGTTTGCAAACATGCTGCATTTATCGTGTATAACAACAAATAGCAAATCATTTTGCCCACTATATTTCTTGAAGGCTGATGACATGAATAACAACATTATCATTATTTTCACTTAAAATCAACGTCTGGGTTGGTATAATCATTGTGGACAGATCGTATCATTCTTTGGGGGATTCTTTCGTTGAAAACTATCCAACTTCTTTGAATGAACATGTGGATCCACTGGCAAGGACATTAAACCACACATTGAACATCCCTTCAAGAATAGTTCATGATCTATATGATAATTTGTTCATTGATAGTTGCTTGTGATCGTTTGAAAGCTTCAATTTGATTGAGATCCATTCATATACACTGAATATTTATCACCCTTGAGTTTCACATGGTCTTTTGATTCAAGTCAAGTTCAAATCAATTTTGATTTGAGTCTTTTGATCATTTGAATTTTGAATTCAATCATGTTCACTATAACTCATTATGATTTATTGCCTTGTGTTTTAGACAATATATCATAAGCATCCCATATATATCAAGTTAGCATATTTATTATACATTGGTCCTTGGTTGCATGACTAATGATATTGATTGGCAAAATTATAATTCTTATCACATTTCATGCTATTCATTCGATGTTCGATGTCTTGTTCAAGTTCAAACACAAGTTCAAATCCTTGTCCACCGTGCTTGACTCAAATCAAGCCCAAGATGAGTCCACATTTGAATCTACCTCCGAGTCTGTTGTAATTTTGGTTTAAGTTCATGTTTAATTTCATTTGCAAATTCAAAAGTCCACTTGATGTGCATTTAGTTCATTTGATTTGAGTTTTGAGCGTAGTTCCAAGTCCTTGGTTGTTCAAATGTGTCCAAATATTTGTCTCTTTGAGTTAAAACAGGTCTGAGTTCGGTCATACATTCACCCGAAATTTCGGCAGCCTACCAGCGTCTCCACCGTTTAGGGGAAAATCCGGGAGACTGGGCCATCCCACCACGCTACTCGAGCATGTATGGTAGGTGTCGGGGGACACCGGGCCGTACATTTTTTTCATCCCACCACGCTACTCGAGCGTGTATGAGGTCTTCAACAATATCCGTAGGCGAGCACAGGTAGATCTCCCCACCACGCTACAAGAGCGTGTATAGGGCATTCCCACCTCGTTGTATGCGTCGCACCGGGCTCTCTCCTACCGTGCTACGAGAGCGCGTATAGGTGGTTCGCCGGTCTGCAGCAAACACCGAAATGAGAATATGAGTTTTAGGTGATTACCCGTCTCGTTGTAGGCGTCGCACCGGGTTTCCTCCTACCGTGTTACGAGAGCGCGTATAGGTGGTTCACCGGTCCGCTGCAAACGACGAGAACGAAAATCTGAGTCTTAGAGATTATACCTTCGGGGTCGGCGACGGAGGTGGAGGCACGGAGCATTTTCTTAATCAGTTTTAATTAATTATAACTAATTAATTTTGAAAATAATTAATTATAATTATAATAATTAATTACAATTAAAATAACTAATTATACTTAATTTTAATTAATAACAATCAATTAAAATTAAAATAATAAATTTTAATTAATCTTAATTAATTATAGTTAATTATTAATCATAATAATTAACCATAATTAAAATAATTAATCAAAATCGATTTAATTAATTTTAAATGATTATCATTAAGAAATAATTAAATATAATTAAATTATTTAATCATAATTAATTTTTAAATTAAACAAAAGTAATTTTAAAGTCTAAAAGAGATGTAACACTAAACAAATATTCTACTATTTAATTTGAAAATTGTAAAAACATGAAATTCAAAAGTTTGGCTTAAAAATCAAACATTTATGTTCTTGAAATTGAAGCGAACTATTTTAATGCAAAAATTCCTCTCAAAATTAAAGCGAACTTTTTTAATGCTAGTAATCATGATCGACACAAACCCAACAACCATATTCAGTTAAAGTTTAATTAGAGATTTATCTACCCAGCAGAAAATCAAATTAAAGAAATCAATTCTAAACGAATGAGAAAGCTACTGGATAGATATTTATATATGCATCATATCAGAGATTCACAACTCACACCATCTAGATTTCTTAGGGAATGCCGTCCAGCATTCTAATTTAGGAAATATTGCAAGCAAAAAAGAGAAGAAGACTTATAAACATACTGTACAAAAGGAGAACGCCGGTGGTGGTTCAGATGGGAGCAGTACTGCTGGCTGCAAGAGTTCTTAGGGCTGAAAAGAACGAACCTCGAGAATAGTCCCTATTAGCGTGTGAGATGAGAAGAAAAGCCGGACGGGATAGCTGTTAGCGGGAAAGTTTTGGGGAAAAGTGAAATATTTAATGTGTTAGGGATGAAAAAAGCAAATCATTTATTTAGTTTATTAAGTAAATAATGAATAAATAAATTATATTAATACTATAATATATTACCAAATTAATTACTGTGGCTGTTGACTTAAAGGGGCTGTGGGGGCACGTGCCCCCAGTGCCCCCACACTACATCCGCCCCTGCTTCCACCAACCCGGTGCGACAAAGGACCATACTCCTTTCACAGGGCAGAGAACCTTGACTCCTTTCACCCTCCTGGTGAGGCAGAGAACTTGGACTCCTTTTCACCCTCCTGGTAGAGCAGAGAACCTTGAATCACTTTCACCTTCCCCGGTGCGGCGGAGTAGCCAGATCTTTTGACACCAAAGAGATTTTCTTCTTCCTAAAACTTCCCTCAAAACAAACCTTGAATCTGGTGGTACCAAGATGCAAGCTTACCGGAGCAACAATGTGAAACCCCCTCCACACTCCCTTAAAACCCACAAGGATCTTCTCCCTCTCAAACTCCACCATTTCCTCTCTCCCTTTTAAGGCTCCCTTTTCAAGTTTTCTTTAGAAGAAAAAACGACTCAATGCATGCCACAAAGACTCTTACAAAGTCTTATGAGAAAACTTAAACATAGGGCTTAAAAAAACCCTAAAAAATCAGTTCAACGTCAAAGATCGTACAGTACGATCGCATGATCGTCCAGTTATGTGCAAAATTTGACCTGTTAGTATTGTACGATCACCCGTTAGTATAGTACGAATAGTTCAATTTGTCTGTTAGTACTATATGATCATCAGTGCGAATAGTTCAATTTGTATGTTAGTATTGTACGATCATAAGTACGAATGGATTGTAATGAAAGATAATTCATTTTGAGATAATATAAATTATGCCATGAATACAACATAATATTTAGTTAAGGTGCTAAAAATAGATGATGTTGCTAAGGCCTAAATTATAGGATTTATTTATGAAACAATAAATAAGATTAAAGAAGATTTAACAAGAGATTTAGGCAATCAAGAAAGTGTCTACAAAAAATATGAAAAATTATAGATGATAAATGAGATCACTAAGTACATTAACATTTACATACTATTGCATACTATTTAAAATCTCAATTTCATTATAATAAGGGCGTCCATTTTAATAAAAAGGAAAATTTGATTTATTTGAATGCGTGGATAGACTTGTTTCTGAAAGTGACTACCTCAAAGTGAATGATCAACTACAGAATTTTCATTTGAATAAATGAATGTTTGGATTTAAAGCAACACAAACATGCTACAAAATACGATCTCCTGATATGTTTATAGTTTTTACGTTTATAATTTTAAATTTTAATATTTATGTTCAAGTTTTCTACTTAAATCTATATTCATAAATACACTTTTTATTTAATATAGTTAGTTGGTAGGCTCAATTTAGAGATGTTCTTAAACTAAAAGAATTTGTAGTTAATATTCTTAGTCTAACATATTCTACTTATGCATACGAGCTACTTCTACATGTGAACATAATTGAAGCATCTTCAATCAAATTCATATAAAGAGAAGAAATTGATTGGTTGCAGTGCGAATGAACAAACTAGTATATGCTATATTTAACAAAAAATTGAATAATAGATATCTCAAATTATAGAAGTAAGAAAATAGTTATAATGAATTAAATATTTTACTTGTTGGTGATTTACAATCTGATGATGAACTGATTACTCCTAAGGGTATTAATATTTTTAAAGTTGAAGTTGAAGGAGAAACTCATATTAATGAGGACAAGAAAAAAATTATTGTAGCTATTAAAAGGTTTATTAAATTGGATTATCTTCTACTTCTCAAATATATAAAAGAAAAAATAAAATTAGATTGGAGTTTCAAAAAAAAATTCAAATGTAATATTAAATATAATGAATTATTATTTATTTTTATATTATTAATTTATTATTTCATTTTAGAATAAATGATATGTTAACTGATATAGGGGATAAAGGAAAAAATATTATATATAAAAAAGATTTTTAAAATGACTTTAATATAAATTATGAGGATTCTTTTGAAGATAATCAAAGTGATGATGAGACTGCCTTACGTTTTAATTCTAATGACATGTTTTATTTTTAGGTGAGTATTTATTTTGAATCTCATAATCCAGTAATATTATCTTCAAACAATCATCATGTTCATAATTAATTTAATATTTTATCATTTTTTAAATTATTTATAATTTTTTTAACTTTTTTTTAGGCTTACACCTTAATCCACATCAAGGGTTAATAGGGGAAATCGAAAATCGAGATGTTTTGTTTAAGTGCGTTAAGACATAAGCCTCGACACAGATCGAGGTGTAAGATTTAAAATAAAAAAATAAAGTAATTTAGAAATAATAAATAATTTAAAAAAATGATGAAATATTAAGTAAATTATGAACATGATAGTTTGTTTAAAGATAATATTACTGACACACAAGATTAAAAATAAATACTCAATTAAAACTAAAACACGCCCTTATGACCAAGACTTAAGGAAGTCTCATCATGACTTTGATTGTCTTCAGAAATCCTTATAATTTATGTCAAAGTTATTCTTAAAATCTTCTTCATCTATAATATTTTTTCTTTTATCCCCTATATCAATTAACATATCATTAGTTCAAAAATAAAATAATAAATTAATAACATAAAAAAATAATTCATTATATTTAGATGACTTTTAAATTTTTTTAATCCTCCAATCTTATTTTTTTTTATATACTTGAAAAGTAGAAGATAACCTAGTTCAATAAACCTTTTTAATATTTATGGTGATTACTTCATTATCCTCATTAACATGAGTTTCTCCTTCAGCTTCAACTTTAAAAATATCAGCACCATTACGTGTGACGTATTCATCATCAGATTATAAATCATTAACAAATAAAGTGTCTAATTCATTATCACTATTTTTTGCTTCTGTAATTTAATATATATATCATTTAATTTTTTATTAAACATAACATATAATAGTTTATTTATTCGTCATGCAGTCAATCTATTTTTTCTCTTTATATAAATTTAATTGAATATGCTCTAATTATGCTTGCATGCAGAAGTAAAATATGTTAGGCTAAGAACTTTAAATACAAATAATTTCAGTTAAGAAACATCATCTCCAAAATGAGCTCACCAATATTCTACATTAAAATGAAAAATATATTTATGAATATAGATTTAAGTAGAAAGCTTGAACATAAACATTAAAATTTAAAATTATAAATATAAAAACTATAAACATATCAAGTTTTGTAGCATGTGTGTGCTGCTCTAAATTCAAATATTAATTTATTGAAATAAAAATTCTCAAGTTGATTATTCACTTTGAGATATTCACCTTTAAAAATAAGTCTATATGTGCATGCATATAAACCAATTTTTACCTCTTTATCAATATAGACGTCCTTATCATAATAAAATTGAGGGTTTAAATAATATGCAACAACATATAAGTGTTAATGTAATTGACGATCACATTTTCATCTATAATTTCTCATATTCCTTTATAGGTAACTTCTTGATAGCCCAAATCTCTTGCTATATCTTTTTTAGTTTTATTCATTACTTCATAAATAAATCTTATAATTGGGGTCTTCTCACCATTAATTATTCTTAGCACATTAATTAAATGTCATGTTGTCTTCAAAACATAATTTATACTATGCCAAAATGAAACATCTTTCATTAAAATCATCTTCACTTATTTTCCTTCTTATTTTTTGGTCCGTAAACTTTTATCACATTCTTTAGAAACAAACATAGCTTCTAAGAGTTGTCTTAACTTCTTAAATCTTTGCAATGTTAAATATGCAATTACAAATCTAGTAATAGCATGTCGAATAATTTTTTTTCACTAAATTTTCTCATTAAACTGAGTACCTAAAAGTGATTATAAATTAACTCACTAATAATTTTAGCCTTCACTAAAGCTGATATATGCTGAGGCAACTGTCGCAACCTCCCAAGCATTAAATCAATGCACTATGCAGCACAAAAGAGTCCAATAAAGATGTGAATTCATTAACAATCTTCATGCAGCTTTTTATGCACATGCATTATCAGTAACAACTTGAACCACCAATGACTCTCTTATTTCCTCCTTAACATCATCCAACATTTCAAACAAAAGTTACGCATATTTTACAAAATTTGAAGTATCAATTAATTTCAGAAAAATAATTTTATACGAATTATTGACAAAGAAGTTAATGATACTATCAAATATCTGACCAACCATCTAACATTATGAATATTCATGAGTCAACCTAAGTCTTTTTAACTTCATCCATTATCTTTAATGTTGTCCTTACCTCTACATCTAACATTCATGTTCTCAACTCATATATGTTTGGAAATTAGTTATAGTCCTCGATCATAGCTCCCAACAAATCAAAGTATGTTGATCCATGACGGACTTCTAACAACATGGAATGATATGCCATTTTCATAGAATAAATCTGACAATATCTAAACAAATTTTGTTCCTGAGTTACTTCGTAACATGTGGGCTCCGAAAATTTGGCCCTGACCTCCGCCCGGTTTGATTTTATTTTTGGGGGAGTTTTAGCAGATTTAGTTCGGGTAAATTTTGGAAGGCAGATGGGTTTGTAGATAAGACACTACCTAGAGATTTTGCCCTCATTTTGCAAGGACTTTATTATCTGAATTCTGGTTTCCTATAGGCGCAAGCCCTTATAGTTAATTACCCCTCTCGATCATGAGAGAGAACTTTCGATTAAGGCTAGTCGTCAATCAGATACGTAATATATACGTGTTATCTGACATATAGTAGCAGCATGTGTTTAGGTTTGAAAATTTAATATTTAAAATAGAAAATTCACCATCTTGCACTTAAAGAGGATAGTGGGGGAATGAATGATGGACCCGATCAAGATCCTATGGTTCCATCATCCCATGCCATCGTAGTCCCTGGTCTACTTAGTCAAAGGAGGCAGTCGACCAAACCTGACAGAAGGATCCTTGTCGATAGCCATGGGTTGCTTCGTCCAAGGGAACCTTGTAGACTTGGGTTGGATGCTTGTCTAAGGGGACAAATTTAAATCTATCTTAGCTAACAGAGGATTTTGTGCCCTATCGATTATATCCTATTGATTCTTATCTCAAAGATTTGATATCACTAAGGAACGTATTTGCTCTGGCCATAATCGCTATTTCGTGGTGCCATTTGGCGGCAAAATCACTCGGTTCAGAGGGCCCCGGGCTATGTTGCACGGATACGCCTATTTACGAGGCGTGTTGTATCGGACACGTGTCAGATACGGATACGCCTCCGATACGGCACAGATACGTGCCGGATACAGCTTTGCCGTGTCCAATTAAAATATTATTTAAATTTGATCGGACACGCGTATCCGATACGCGTGTCCTATTAAAAAAAATAGAGCCGCAATTTGCCCTATACGTTTCGGTTATCCGCTCGATATACCTATTCATTTATGCGGCTTAAACATTTTGGCGAGCTAGGTTTTTCGTTTTCACATAGTCGTTTTCTTCGTTATAGTCGAAGGAGCCGCTCGACAACACGAGCATAGAAGCGGAGAAGATCATCCTTCGTCGAAAAAGAGGAATGAGGCTCAACGACGCGAGCATTAAAGCCGACAGAATCCTTCATTGACGGAGCGGCTCGACAACACAAACGGTGAAGGCGACGTGAGCATTGAAGGTTCATTTTCTTCGTTCTTCGTTTTCTTAATCGTAGGCTCAGTACCAGAACTCGATACCGCTTGGTACTCAGTATTGCTCAGTACTCGATACAGCTCAGTACTGCTCGGTACCGCTCGGTACTCGGTATCGCTCGGTACTACTCAGTACTGCTCGGTACCGAGCGATACTAGAACTCAGTACTGCTCGGTACTCGGTACCGCTCGGTACTGAGCTATACTAGAATCAGTACCGCTAGGTACAGGAACTAGGTACCACTCGGTATCGCTCGGTACTGCTCGGTATAGAGGGGTACCAAATGGTACCAAGAAGTGCCGAGAAGGTAGAGAAAACTTTAAAGCAACTCTTACAAGTCAAACCCCGCCAGGGGGCAGCGCCCCCTTGGACCCTCGGCATAGGCGCAACATAACTATACTTTTAATTAAAAAATTTCATGTTCCAAATTCATGTGCATTAATTTGTGTCAATCATTCGTACGATAATGAGCTCTGGTGGTGTAGGAATTAGCTCTACTGATGGTCCATCAGAGACCAATAGGAACAAGCCTCTGTGGGGTTATTTGCTAAAGATAGGTAAAACATCAAAATAGGGTAACAATATTGCATTCAAATGTAATTTTTGTAATGCCACATGCAAAGGATCTTATTATAGAGTGAAAACTCATTTGTTGAAGATTAGTGATCATGGAATTAAAGTATGCCCGAATATAAGCTCATCACAAATTGCTGAATTACAAAGAAAAGTCAATGAAGCTGAGCAAATGAGTAAAAAAGAGCTTCCAAAACATATTCCTCTTTTAAGCACTCATGCTTCATATCCTTCATCTTCTTCTTCAATTAGAAGTGATGGTAATACTGTA
This sequence comes from Dendrobium officinale, assembly GCA_019514585.1. NCBI lineage: Eukaryota > Viridiplantae > Streptophyta > Magnoliopsida > Asparagales > Orchidaceae > Dendrobium > Dendrobium officinale. The sequence goes on along the minus strand of CM033690.1, from coordinate 46,510,721 downwards.
AATAAAGGGCCTTTTCGGATGGAGGGATTTGAACCAAAAAGAAGAAAACATGTTGTAAATTGTGCTTTTGAGAAATCATTTAATTTACAAATGAGAGAACAACAAGATGGGAAAATAGCTAGAATACTTTATTCAGCTGGACTTTCTTTTAACCTAGCAAGGAATCCACATTACAAAAATGCTTTTACCTATGCATGCAATAATAATTTTGCAGGATACGTGCCACCAGGATATAATGTCATTAGAACGAAGTTGTTGCAAAGAGAGATGGATAATATTGAGAAGTTGCTCGAGCCTACTAGAGGGGTTTGGAAGAAAAAATGAGTTACTTTGGTTTGTGATGGGTGGACAGATCCACAAAGAAGACCACTTATCAACTTCATAGCTGTAACAGAAAGCTATCCTATGTTTCTCAAACCTAAAAATTGTGAAGGAAAGTACAAGGATAAGTTCTTTATTTCTAATTTAATCAAAGAAATTATCATGATGGTGGGGCCTTCAAACATCATCCAGGTCATTACTGATAATGCACCTGTTTGTAGAGCTGCAGGTCTACTTGTAGAGCAAGCCTATCCTCATATTTTCTGGACACCATACGTTGTGCATACGGTTAATCTTGCCTTAAAGAACATTTGTGCAGCTAAGAATACCGAGGCAAACGAAATCACATATAATGAATGTCATTGGATCACAGTGATTGCTGGAGATGCAGTTGTAATTAGGAATTTTATTATGAATCACTCTATGAAACTATGTTCAATGATTTTTCTAATTTGAAGATGCTTGCAGTTGCTGAAACTCGATTTGCCTAAGTTATAGTGATGTTGAGAAGATTCAAAAAATTAAAAATGCTCTTCAAGCTATGGTGATCAGTGACAAATGGTCCTATTACAGAGAAGATGATGTTGGAAAAGCTAGGTATGTAAAAGAGAAGCTTTTAGATGATTTATGGTGGGATGAGATTGAATACATCTTAAACTTTACAGATACAATTTATGAGATGTTGAGAGTAACGGATACGAATAAATCTTGTTTACATCTCAATTATGAGATGTGGGATTCAATGCTAGTCAAAGTAAAAGAAATTCTATATAGACATGAGAGGAAAGCAGTTCATGAAGACTCAAGCTTTTGGGATGTTATTTATGTTATTCTAGAAGATAGGTGAAGCAAAAATAATACACATTTACATTGTTTGGCTCACTCACTAAATCCTAGGTAAAATTCAACATTTTTATATTATTAATTTACAATTTGTTATTTAGTAATTTCAATATTTTTTATTATTTGATTTTAATATTTATTGAAGATATTCAACTAAAGAATTACTTTAAGAGGATCCTCAAAGAGTTTCTCCATATAAAGATTTAGAATTTTCAAATATGAGGAAGACATGCTTGACGCATTAATTTTCCAAATGAGGATAGAAGAAGTGTCAATATTTAGCTTGCTAAATTTTTTGGTTATTTAGAAGACTTTGGTGATCAAGAGTCATTGCGTGATAGGTGGAGAATTGATCCAAAAATGTGATGAATTATATATGGAGCTTCAGTACCTCTACTTCAAACAATCGCCATAAAATTGCTTGGCCAAGTTTCATCCCCATCTTGTTGTGAAAGAAATTGGAGCACATACTCGTTCATCCAATCAATGAAGAGAAATAAAATTATTCCATAACGGGTTGATGATTTAGTTTATGTGCATACAAACCTTCAGCTTCTCTCAATGAAAACTCAACTTATATGGAATGAGACAACAGGATGTGGGATGTTGCTGGAAATGGATTTGAATCTTTTGAGGATATGGGAATATTAGAAATTGTTAATCTTTCACTTGATGAGCCTGAATTGGAAGCTATGATATTCATTGAAAATGATATAGAAATTCAAAGACAAATCACTGAAGAAGTTAATCCTATCATTCCTTCTATTGAATAGTTGAAACTTCATTTGCTGGACAATTTATGTTTTTGTTTTTGTTGTTGTACTAGACATTTAAATATTTAATGCTTGCTTTTTATTTTGATATTATAAGATACAATGCTATAAATGATGTTGCTTTCAAATTTTTTTGTCATTTCAAATATTATGCTTTGATTAATTTGTTATTTTTTATGTATGATTTATATTTTATAATGTCGTATCCGCGTCGGATCTGTATCTTGTATTTTTAAGAATTGCCATGTCCCGTATCAGTGTCGTCGTATCCGTATCGGTGTAACATAGGCCCCGAGTCATAACCGTTTATCTTGCGGTGCAATTTTGTGGCATAACCGCCGGTCAAAGGACATGTACCACGTCCTTATTGACATGTACCACGTCCTTATCTTGCGGTGCAATTTTGCGGCATAACCGCCGCTCAAGGATAGCACTTTGTGGATATGACAGGTTGCCTATAGCAGTTTATAGGTATTTGTAATTGATGCACCTCATACATCTTCACTTGCAATAGGCTGACATATTTGCTAACCATTGAATGTTATTTGATTATGGGTGTAAAACCATTCAAAAAGCTGTTTTTTTTTAGTGTTGTTAATCCCGGACGAACTGCCTTAATCCCGGACGAACTGAAGAAAATTGTGAAGAAATCTGTCATTTTCGTCTGTACGAACCTGGAAGGGTCGGGACGAACCATCGGAACGAACCCAGATAGAGAGTTTCGTCCAGGGACGAATAAATTGGAATTAATTTTGTCTGGACGATTTGAGTCCAGAGAAGATCGTCCCGGGACGAATCGGGACATCGTCCGGGACGATCCTGCTTAATAAATATCTGAATAGTGCCGATTTTCAAGAGAGAGAAAGCCCAGGAGAGAGAAAAACGAAGGGAAAAGAGGAAAAAAGGATTTTTGGGCGACTTCGACTCGTTTTCGTAGCGAATTTCTGGTATTATTTTCTTCTGACAAAAGTTTTATCGCGTAACTTTTGGTATGTTTTTGAGATAATAATTATGCACGTTTTGAGTATTTTCTGGAAGATTTTTACCATATATTTTGAATTCTGCGGTGTTTTAATTGAATTGCAAGTTATCAGGATGTTGAAAAATGTTACTTCAGTATAGTAAAAGTGTTATAATGTTGTTGTGAATATTCTGTGGTAATTTGGTAAATTTCTGAATCTGTGAATTTTGTGTACCGTTATGCCGCTGATTTTTCGTACGAATTCTAATTTTTCTGAATTGATACATTGAATGAATTGAAGTGTTTGTATGCTATCAGAAGGGAGTTATAAGGGGCCAGGATCCTTTGAGTTTTTATCTGTGTCAGGGTAATCTGAAATGAGCTCTGAAATCTAAAAATAAGTTATGTTCTGAAATTCCGAATATATGTTCTATTCTGTTCTGGTGCTATAAGCACAAAGGGAGGCATAAGGAGCTAGAATCCATTGAGATTCTGTTAGTGTCTGGGAAGGGAGGCATAAGGGGCCAGAATCCGTTGATATTCTGTCAAGGTCAGGGAATCTGATATGAATGTGATTTTATCTGATTTCTGATTTATGTACGATTCTGGTTATTCCGTACGATTCTGTCTGCTCTGTGACATGAAAGCTTTATAATATATGTTCTGAACTCTGATTTGAAATGACTTCAGTTTTCTGTATAAGTTGTTTGATTTCTGTTGATCAAGTATCTGTTATGTCAATTCTATGATTTCCGTATGGCTATTTTCTGATGTGAATTTCTGATGATTGTGATTGATGAGTGATGTCTTGTTGAGCTGTTAGCTCATCCTTGTTTTCTACGTGGTTTTCAGGTTCTAGGAAAGGAAAGGAGGTCTTGGACTAGAAGTTTTGTGTCTGATCTGAGATTAGATATTTTGTACTTTTGATTTTTGGTATAATCATGACTTTTTTGTTCTGTTATGTTATTTCTGTCTGAAGCCATGAATTGTATTGTATATAATTGTTTTGATGAAGGAAAAGATAGATGAACTGTTCTGTATTTGGATGTTTATAGTAGCTCTGTGTTTTTCTGTCTATTTAATATTTAGAAGAAAGTCTGAAGCAAATTCCAAAACTAGATCCTGGATTTTTTTTAAGTCCCGTCGCGTCCCGATGCGAGCGGGATTCATCCCGGTAGGGTTGGGACGTGACAAACTTGTGGTATCAGAGCAATGATTTTGGAATTTAGATTGTAAGACAGAGATATAAGAATTGATTTGTAAGTCTGTCAGGATAGTTCTGGTTTGTCTAGATTTTTATTCTGTTGTTTTGTGCCTAATTTTCTGTGTGATTATGGATCTATCAGACCCAGATATGACAGATAGGCAGAGTGCTAGTCAGGCAGCTCCGGTGAGTAGTACTGCCCCAGTGGTTGGTTCTGATACACTTTCTCAGTTTGCTACATTGGCTGCTCAGATGATGAGCGAGACTCAGAGTAGAGCCTCTACTGTTCGATCTGAGGAAGTGGATAGACATCTACAGATGTTTCTGAGATTGAAACCTCCGAGGTTTGAGGGCACAGTTGAGCCCAGAGCAGCTGAAGAGTGGCTGAGAAGGTTAGAGAAGACTTTTGACGGTATGCAGTGTCCGTTAGATAGGAAGGTACCGTTGGCAGTTTTTCTGTTGGATGGCGAGGCTGAGCACTGGTGGACGGGCCAGCAAGAGGAAAAGTTCCAAGGAAAGCTAAACTCTCTGATTTCTTGGGAAGAGTTTTCTGAGGTATTTCGATCGTGGTTTGTACCTCCTTCTGCAAGACAGCAGATGTAGGAGACTTTTCTGAGGCTAGTTCAGGGGAGCAGGACTGTGATGCAGTACGAGGCAGAGTTTACTGCTTTAGCCCGATATGCTCCGCAGTTGGTAAGTACTTATGCTGAGAAGTGCTATAGATTTCTGAGGGGAATACGAGATAGTCTGAGGCAGCTCCTGGTACCGTTTCATATTTCTGATTTCTCTGAGCTTGTGGAGAGAGCTCGTCTGATAGAGAATGATTTGATGGCTACTCAGCAGCGGTGGACTGCGAGTAGGAAGAGGTTCGGGGGTGATGCTTCTAGTAGTGGTTCCTCTGGCAAGAGGAGGTTTGTTTCTGGAGATCCCAGGAGTGGACGGTAGGGATCCACTACAGTTTCTGGTACTGCCGCTACCAGTACGATCAGTTCTGGATCTGTCAGTGGGGCACCTGTGTGCCAAAATTGTGGATGACGACATTTTGGCCAGTGATACAGGATGACTGGTCAGTGCTTCAGATGTGGTCAGCCAGGACATCGGATTGCAGAGTATCCACAGGCTGGATTTGATAGACGATCTGAGTTCTGATCTGATAGTAGATCTGTTGGTTCAGCAGGAAGGCTGAAGACTGTTCCTCCACGTACTGTGACTGAGGGATCCTCTGGAAAAGGTGGTGGGTCGAGTTCTGTGGCACGGAGACCACCTACAGGTAATCAGCGGGAGTCTAGTAGTTCAATAGCTCCAGCTACAGTTCAGCCATGTGTGTACAGTTTGAGTTGGCAGGAAGCTCGAGATGCTCCGGATGTGGTGACAGGTACGATTTATATTTCTGAACATCCCTATCGTGTTCTGTTTGATTCTGGAGCAAGTCACTCGTTTCTTTCTGAGCGCTGTTTTGATGCTTTGCATCTGGATTCTGTTTTGCTACCAGTTTCTCTTTCTGTTACTTTGCCGGCTAGAAGCAATTTGATCGCCCGAAAGTTTTGTTTCCGTGAGCTTGATATTTCAGGCAAAAAATGAAAGCCGAGTTTGATTTTATTGTCGATTTCTTCTTACGACGTGATTTTGGGTATGGATTGGCTGAGTCTGTATGAGGCTCAGATTGACTGTTTGAAGAAGCAAGTGAGCTTGCTTATGGATGGTGAGAGATGTGTATTTCAAGGATTACGAGGAGTTTTATCCTATTTGATTTCTGTGTTGGAAGTCAGAAGAATGTGGAAGAAGGGTTGCCCGGTATTTTTGGCTTCTGTACGGAATATGAACCTAGATGTGGGTTCTGTTTCTGATATACCAGTTGAACGGGAGTTTTCTAATGTATTTCCTGGGGAATTGGTTGGTTTTCCTCCGGATAGAGATTTTGAGTTCTCTATTGATATTTTTCCAGGTACAGCTCCGATATCAAAAGCTCCATACAGGATGGCACCGAAAGAACTTTATGAGTTGAAAGTTCAGCTCCAGGAGTTGGTGGTTAGAGGATTTGTAAAGACCATTTTGCTCCCAGGTTCGTCCGAACGAAGTTCGATCGTCCGGGACGATCGGTACAGGTTGTGCAGGAAAACAATTATGGCTGTATAGTTTGTCTGGACGAAAATAGGATCGTCTGGACGAAATTCTTACCGAGAGCAAATCGTACGGGACGATAATTAATTTCGTCTGGACGAAATTTGTCCAGAGCCCAAGTCGTCCGTGACGATAATTAATTTCGTCTGGACCAAAATCGTCCAGAGCATAGATCGTCCGGGACAAAGTTGCGATCGTCCGATACGATCAGTTTTGGTATATATAGAAACTAGATATTTTGGAAAGAAAAAGGACGTCCAGGAGAAATAAAAACAAAGGAAAAGATGATTTTTGAGCGACTCCGATCTGTTTTCGTCTGTTGTGGTAGTTAGAGAAGTTGACCGACTCGAGGTAAGGCACATTCCGCCTTTCTCAATTTTCAAAAATGAGATTTTGACGCATTTTCTGTTCCGGATTTTGTTTCCGTTGGCGAATTTCTGGTATTATTTTCTCCTGACAAAGGTTTTACCGCGTAACTTTTAGTATGTCTCTGAGATGATAATTATGCACGTTTTGAGTATTTTTTGGAAGATTTGTACTGGACATTTTGGATTCTGCGGTGTTTTGATTGAACTGCAAATTATCAGGATGTTGAAAAATGTTTTGTCAGTACAATGAAAGTCTTATAATATTGTTGTGAATGTTCTGTGGTAATTTGGTAAATTTCTGGATCTGTGAATTTTGTGTAAATTCCGTATACTGCCGTTATGCCGCTGAATTTTCGTACGATTTCTGAAATTCTGAAATGAGATGATTTGAATGAATTGATCATTTGTATGCTATCAAAAGGGAGTTATAAGGGGTCGGAATCCTTTGTGATTCTGTTATCTGGGTCCGGGAAGGGAGACATAAGGGTGAGTTCTGAAATCTGAAATTATGTATATATGTTCTGTTCTGGTGCTATAAGCACAAAAGGGAGCTATAAGGGGAAGTTCTGGTGCTATATGCACAAAAAGGGAGCCATAAGGGGAAGAGGCAAAATTTTGACATCTGGAAGGAAGTTCTGTTCTGACATTATCTGTTCTGTAAAGCTGTAATGTGATTTTATCTGATTTCTGTACGACTCTGATTATTCCGTATGATTCTGTCTGCTCTAATCTGCTCTGTGACATGAAAGCTTTATGATATCCGATTTGATATGATTTCAGTTTCCGTATTCGATGTTTGATTCTGATTGAACTGTTATCTGTTCTGTCTGTTGTACGATTTCTGTACGATTGTTAAATTTCTGTACGGATACTTTTCTGATACGTTTTCTGATGTGAGTTTCTGATAATTTTGATTGGTGATTGATGTCTTGCTGAGCTGTTAGCTCATCCTTGTTTTCTGCATGGTTTTCAGGTTATGGGAAAGGGAAGGAGGTCTTGGACTAGACGTTCTGAGTCTGATCTGTGATTAGGTACTTGATTCTTTTGATTTTTGTACAGTCATGGCTTTTCTGTTCTGTTCTGTTCTTTCTGTCTGAAGTCATGCACTGTATCTGTATATGATTATTTTGATGAAAGAAAAGATAGATGAACTGCGCTGTGTTTGGATGTCTATAGTAGCTCTGTGTTTTTCTGTCTGTGTTATATTTGGAAGAAAGTTCTGAAGCAAATTCCAAAGCCAGATCCTGAATTTGTTAGCTGTGTCGCGGCCCGATGCGAGCGGGATCCGTCCTGGTCGGGTTGGGTCGTGACAAGCTTTAGTGGTATTAGAGCAATGGTTTTTGAATTTGAATTGTAAGACAGAGCTATAGGAAGTGTTCTTTGAGTCTGTCTGGGGTAGTTTTGGTTTGTCTGGCTTTTTATTCTGTTGTTTTGTGCTTAGTTTTCTGTGTGATCATGGATCTGCCAGATCCTGATATGACAGATGGGCAGAGTGCTAGTCAGGCAGCTCCAGTGGGCAGTACTATCCCAGTGGCTGGTTCTGATACACTTTCTCAGTTTGCTACATTGGTTGCTCAGATGATGAGCGAGACTGAGTAGAGCCTCTACTGTGCGATCTGAGGATATAGATAAACATTTGTAGTTGTTTCTGAGATTGAAACCTCCGAGGTTTGAGGGCACTGTTGAGCCCAGAGCAGCTGAAGAATGGTTGAGAAGGTTAGAGAAGACTTTTGACGGCATGCAGTGTCCGCTGGACAGGAAAGTACTGTTGGCAGTTTTTTTTTTTTTTGATGGGGAAGCAGAGCGCTGGTGGATAGGCCAGCATGAGGCGAAATTCCAAGGGAAGTTAAATTCGTTGATTACTTGAGAAGAATTTTCTGAGGAATTCTGATCGTGGTTTGTACCTCCTTCTGCACGACAGCAGATGCAGGAGACTTTTCTAAGACTTGTTCAGGGAAGCAGGACTGAGATGCAGTACGAGGCCGAGTTTACTGCTTTAGCCAGATATGCTCCGCAGTTGGTGAGTACTTCTGCTGAGAAGTGTTATCGATTTCTGAGGGGACTACGAGATAGTCTGAGGCAGCCCCTAGTGCAATTTCACATTTTTGATTTCTCTGAACTTGTGGAGAGAGCTCGTTTGATAGAGAATGATCTGATGGCTACTCAGCAGCGGTGGACTGCGAGTAGGAAGAGATTCGGGGGTGATACTTCTAGCAGTGGTTCCTCTAGCAAGAGGAGATTTGTTTCTGGAGACTCCAGGAGGAGTGGACAGTCAGGATTTTCTGGTACTGCCACTACCAGTACGACCAGTTCTGGAACTGTCAGTGGGGCACCTGTGTGCCAAAGTTGTGGACGACGACATTTTGGCTAATGGTACAGGATGACTGGTCAGTGCTTCAGATGTGGTCAGCCAGGACATCGGATTGCAAAGTGTCCACAGGCTGGATTTGATAGACGATCTGAGTTCCGATCTGATACTAGACCTGTTGGTTCAACAGGAAGGCCGAGGACTGTTCCTCCACGCACTGTTACTGAAGGATCCTCTGGTAAAAGTGGTGGTTCGAGTTCTGTGGCACAGAGACCACCCATTGGTAGTCAGAGGGAGCCTAGTAGTTCAGTAGCTTCAGCTCCTGTTCAGCCACGTGTGTACAGTTTGAGTCAGCAGGAGGCTCGAGATGCTCCGGATGTGGTGACAGGTACGATTTATATTTCTGATCAGCCCTGTCGTGTTTTGTTTGATTTTGGAGCCAGTCACTCGTTTCTTTCCGAGCGTTATTTTGATGCTTTGCATCTAGATTATGTTTTGCTACTGGTTTCTCTTTCTGTTATTTTATCGGCTGGAAGCAATTTAATCGCCCGGAAATTTTGTTTTTGTGAGATTGATATTTCTGGCAAGAAGTGGAAATCGAGTTTGATTTTGTTGACGATTTCTTCTTACGACGTGATTTTGGGTATGGATTGGCTGAGTCTGTATGAGGCTCAGATTGACTGTTTGAAGAAGCAAGTGAGCTTGCTTATAGATGAAGAAAGATGTGTATTCCAAGGATTACGAGGTATTTTATCCTGTCTGATTTCTGTGTTGGAAGTCAGAAGATTGTGGAAGAAGGGTTGCCCGGCATTTTTAGCTTTTGTACGGGATATGAACATGGATGTGGGTTCTCTTTCTGATATCCCGATTGTACGGGAGTTTTCTGATGTATTTCCTGAGTTGGTTGGCTTACCTCCGGATAGAGATGTTGAGTTCTCTATTGATATTTTTCCGGGTACAGCTCAAATATCGAAAGCTCCGTACAGGATGGCACCGAAGGAACTTTCTGAGTTGAAAGTTCAGCTCCAGGAGTTGGTGGATAGAGGATTTGTTCGTCCTAATGTTTCTCCTTGGGGAGCACCTGTACTGTTTGTGAAAAGGACGGAACACTCCGTATGTGTGTTGATTACAGGGATTTGAATAAAGTCACGATCAAGAATAAGTATCCATTACCACGGATTGATGACTTGTTTGATCAACTTTTTGTCTCTTCTGTATTTTCGAAGATTAATTTGAGATCTGGATATTATCAGGTGAAGGTGAAGGAAGCTGATGTGTTGAAGACAGCTTTCAGTACTCGGTACGGGCACTACGAGTTTTTGGTTATGCCTTTTGGGATAACCAATGCACCAGCTATCTTCATGCATCTGATGAACAGAGTGTTCAAGGAGTATCTGGATCAGTTTGTAATCGTCTTTATCGATAATATTCTGGTGTATTCTGCTTCTGAGAAAGATCATGCCAGACATTTGAAAATTGTGTTGGAGACTTTGAGGCAGCATCAGCTATATACTAAGTTTACCAAGTGTGAATTTTGGCTGAAGAGCATTTCTTTTCTGGGGCATGTGGTGAGCGGTGAAGGTATTTCTGTTGATCCCCAGAAGATTCAAGCTGTTGCTGATTGGCCAAGGCCTACTACGGTATTTGAAGTACGTAGTTTCTTAGGCATGGCCGGATATTATAGAAAATTTGTGAAGGGATTTTCTCAGATTTCTAAGCCTCTGACGAGACTGACTCAGAAGTCAGTAGCTTTTGTTTGGACATTGGAGGGTGAGGCTAGTTTTCAGAAGTTGAAGGATTGTTTGACTTCAGCTCAAGTGTTAGCACTTACGTCAGGTACAGAAGAATCTCAGGTGTTCAGTGATGCTTCACTGAAAGATTTGGGCTGTGTTCTGATGCAGCATGGTAGGGTAATTGCTTATGCTTCGAGACAGTTGAAACCACATGAAAAGAATTACCCGACGCATGATTTGGAGTTGGCTGCAGTTGTGTTTGCTTTGAAGATTTGGAGTCACTACTTATATGGCGTCAGATGTGAGATCTTTACGGATCACAAGAGCTTGAAGTACATATTCACTCAGAAGGATCTGAATTTGAGGCAAAGAAGGTGGTTTGAGTTGATCAAGAATTATGATCTGACGATTCAGTATCAGCCTGGCAAGGCTAATGTGGTAGCAGATGCTCTGAGCAGGAAGTCTTCTGAATTATCAGGTATTCAGCTCACTTATGATGAGTATCTGATACGAGATATAGAAAGATTACAGTTAGAGGTGATTTCCTCTACTGGTGTGGATTATGGTATTTTGACTTAGATGAACATTCAGTCTTCCCTGGAATAAAGGATTCATGAAGCTCAGAAGTCGGATTCTGATTATTTGAAGTTGATTACTCAGATTGAATCTGGTAAGAAACCTGAACTTCGAGTTTCTGATTCTGGTGTTATTTTCTGCAAGAATAGAATGTGGATTCCTGTGTTTGGAGGTTTGAGGAAAGAAATTCTGTACGAATCTCATCATTCAGGCTATACGATTCATCCGAGAAGTGACAAGATGTATGGAGACATGAAGAATCTGTTCTGGTGGCCAGGAATGAAAAAGGATGTAGCGGATTTTGTTTCGAAATGCGAAGCCTGTCAGTTAGTGAAGGCAGAGCATCAGCAACCAGGAGGTCTTTTGCAGTCGTTACCTATCCCTGAGTGGAAATGAGAGGAGGTAACGATGGATTTTGCTATGGGTTTTCCTCGATCAAGGTAAGGGCACGATGCCATTTGGGTGATTGTGGATCGATTGACGAAGTCTGCACATTTTCTTCCGATCAGGCAGACGGATCTGGTGGATAAGTTGGCACAGGTATATGTGAAGGAGATTGTCAGATTACATGGTGTGCCTAAAGTGATTGTATCTGATCGAGACGGACAGTTTACTTCCAGACTTTGGAAGAGTATTCAGCAAGGATTGGGTACGAAGTTACATTTCAGTACTGCTTTTCATCTGCAGACTGACGGACAGTCTGAGAGAACTATCCAGGTACTGGAAGATCTTCTGCGATTATGTGTTTAGGATTTTGGAGGAAGCTGGGAAGATCATATTCCTTTGATCGAATTTGCTTATAATAACAATTTTCAGTCCAGTATTGGTATGTCACCTATGAAGCTTTGTATGGCCGGAAGTGTAGAACTCCTTTGACTCTGACTGAGGTAGGAGATAGACAAGAAATGGGTGCTACATTTGTGGATGAAACTGTTAAGAAAATCAATCTGATTAAAAAAAGATTGAAAGCTGCACAAGATCGACAACAGAAGTATTACAATCAGAAGCACAGGTTTGTGGAATTTCAGATTGATGACTTTGTGTATGTCAAAGTCAGTCCGATGAAAGGAGTCAGCAGATTTAGAAGGGTGAGCAAGCTTAGTCCAAGGTATGTTGGACCTTTTGAAATCCTTGAAAGAATTGATAAGTCTGCTTACAAACTGTTACTATCTGATCAGATGTCTGATGTGCACAATGTTTTTCACGTATCTACTTTGAAAAAGTAGATATCTGATTTTGGAAAGAAATTGTTTGCTGATGAAGTGGAGATTCAGGAGAATCTGAGGTATGAAGAAGAACCTGAATTAATTTTGGCTTATAATGTTCGTAAGTTAAGAAGTAAACAAATTCCTATAGTTAAAGTTCAGTAGAAGCACCGAACAGCACGAGAAGCGACGTGGGAGGAGTCGGACATGAGGCAAGCATATCCGTATCTTTTCTGACTGAGTTTTGGTTTGGCAAAGTTGAGGACGACATTTTTCTGAAGTTGGGGAGATTGTAAAGACCATTTTGCTCCCAGGTTCGTCCGGACGAAGTTCGATCGTCCGGGACGATCGGTACAGGTTGTGCAGGAAAATAGTTCTGGCTGTATAGTTTGTCTGGACGAAAATAAGATCGTTTGGACGAAATTCTTACCGAGAGTAAATCGTACGGGACGATAATTAATTTCGTCTGGACGAAATTTGTCCAGAGCCCAAGTCGTCCGTGACGATAATTAATTTCGTCTGGACGAAATTCGTCCAGAGCATAGATCGTCCGGGACGAAGTTGCGATCGTCCGGTACGATCAGTCTTGGTATATATAGAAACGAGATATTTTGGAAAGAAAAAAGGACGTCCAAGAGAGAAAAACGAAGGAAAAGAATGAAAAGAGGATTTTTGAGCGACTCCGGTCTGTTTTCGTCCGTTGTGGTAGTTAGAGAAGTTGACCGACTCGAGGTAAGGCACATTCCGCCTTTCTCAATTTTCAGAAATGAGATTTTGAAGCATTTTCTGTTCCGGATTTTGTTTCCGTTAGCGAATTTCTGGTATTATTTTCTCTTGACAAAGGTTTTACCGCGTAACTTTTAGTATGTCTCTGAGATGATAATTATGCACGTTTTGAGTATTTTCTGTAAGATTTGTACGGGACATTTTTTATTCTGCAGTGTTTTGATTGAACTGCAAATTATCAGGATGTTGAAAAATATTTTGTCAGTACAATGAAAGTCTTATAATATTGTTGTGAATGTTCTGTGGTAATTTGGTAAATTTCTAGATCTGTGAATTTTGTGTAAATTCCGTATACTGCCGTTATGCCGCTGAATTTTCGTATGATTTCTGAAATTCTGAAATGAGATGATTTGAATGAATTGATCATTTGTATGCTATCAAAAAGGAATTATAAGGGGCCGGAATCCTTTGTGATTCCGTTGTCTGGATCCGGGAAGGGAGACATAAGGGGAAATTCTGAAATCTGAAATTCTGTATATCTGTTCTGTTCTGGTGCTATAAACACAAAAGGGAGCCATAAGGGGAAGTTCTGGTGCTATATGCACAAAAAGGGAGCCATAAGGGGAAGAGGGGAAGTTTCGACATCTGGAAGGAAGTTCTGTTCTGACATTATCTGTTCTGTAAAGCTATAATGTGATTTTATCTGATTTCTGATTTCTGTACAACTCTGATTATTCCGTATGATTCTGTCTGCTCTAATCTGCTCTGTGACATGAAAGTTTTATGATATCCGATTTGATATGATTTCAGTTTCCGTATTCAATGTTTGATTCTGACTGAACTGTTATATGTTCTGTCTGTTGTACGATTTCTGTACGATTGTTCAATTTCTATACGGATACTTTTTTGATACGTTTTCTGATGTGAGATTCTGATGATTTTGATTGGTGATTGATGTCTTGCTGAGCTGTTAGCTCATCCTTATTTTTTGCGTGGTTTTCAGGTTCTGGGAAAGGGAAGGAGGTCTTGGACTAGACGTTCTGAGTCTGATCTGTGATTAGGTACTTGATACTTTTGATTTTTGTACAGTCATGGCTTTTCTGTTCTGTTCTGTTCTTTCTGTCTGAAGTCATGCACTGTATCTGTATATAATTATTTTCAGGTTTGGATGTCTATAGTAGCTCTGTGTTTTTCTGCCTGTGTTATATTTGGAAGAAAGTTCTGCAGCAAATTCCAAAGCCATATCCTGGATTTGTTTGCTATGTCGCGGCCCGATGCGAGCGGGATCCGTCCCGATCGGATTGGGTCGTGACAGCACCTGTACTGTTTGTGAAGAAGAATGATGAAACACTCCGTATGTGTGTTGATTACAAAGATTTGAATAAAGTCACGATCAAGAACAAGTATCCATTACCACGTATTGATGACTTGTTTGACCAGCTTTCTGGCTCTTCTGTATTTTCAAAGATTGGTTTGAGATCTGGATACTATCAGGTGAAAGTGAAGGAATCTGATGTGTTGAAGACAGCTTTCAGTACTCGGTACAGGCACTACGAGTTTTTGGTTATGCCTTTTGGGGTAACCAATGCACCTGCTATTTTCATGGATCTGATGAACAGAGTGTTCAAGGAGTATCTGGATCAGTTTGTGATCGTCTTCATCGACGATATTCTGGTGTATTCTGCTTCTGAGGAAGATCATGCCAGACACTTGAGCATTGTGTTGGAGACTTTGAGACAGCATCAGTTGTATGCTAAGTTTTCCAAGTGTGAAATCTAGCTGAAGAGCATTTCTTTTCTGGGGCATGTGGTGAGAGGTGAAAGTATTTCTGTTGATCCCCAGAAGATACAAGCTGTTGCTGATTGGCCAAGACTTACTACGGTATTTGAGGTACGTAGTTTCTTAGGCATGGCTGGATATTATAGAAAAATTTGTGAAGGGATTTTCTCAGATTTCTACACCTCTGACGAGACTGACTCAGAAGTAAGTAGCTTTTGTTTGGACACCAGAATGTGAAGCCAGTTTTCAGAGGTTGAAGGATTGTTTGACATCTGCTCCTGTGTTAGCACTTCCGTCAGGTACGGAAGAATTTCAGGTGTTCAGTGATGCTACACTGAAAGGTTTGGGCTGTGTTCTGATGCAGCATGGTCGGGTAATAGCCTATGCTTCGAGACAATTGAAATCACATGAAAAGAATTACCCGACCCATGATTTGGAATTGGCTACAGTCGTATTTGCTTTGAAGATTTGGCGTTATTACTTGTATGGCATTAGATGTGAGATCTTTACGAATCACAAGAGCTTGAAGTACATATTCACTCAGAAGGATCTGAATTTGAGGAAAAGAAGATTGCTTGAGTTGATCAAAGACTACGACCTGACGATTCAGTATCAGCCTGGTAAGGCTAATGTGATAGCAGACGCTTTGAGCAGGAAGTCTTCTGGATTATCAGGTATTCAGCTCACTTCTGATGACTATCTGATACGAGATATGGAAAGATTACAGTTGGAGGTGATTTCCTCTACTGGTCCGGATTCTGTTGTTTTGACTCAGATTAACATTCAATCTTCTCTGGAAGAAAGGATTCAGGAAGCTCAGAAGTCAGACTCCGACTATTTGAAGTTAATTACTCAGATTGAATCTAGTAAGAAACCTGAACTACGAGTTTCTGATTCTGGTGTTATCTTCTGCAAGAATAGACTGTGGATTCATGTGTTTGGAGATTTGAGGAAAGAGATTTTGTATGAATCTCACCATTCAGGCTATACGATACATCCGGGAAGTGGTAAGATGTACGAAGATATGAAGAGTTTGTTTTGGTGGCCTGGAATGAAAAAGGATGTAGCAGATTTTGTTGCGAAATGTGAAGGCTGTCAATTAGTGAAGGCAGAGCATCAGCGACCAGGAGATTTTTTGCAGTCGTTGCCTATCCCTGAGTGGAAGTGGGAGGAGGTAACGACGGACTTTGTTATGGGTTTTCCTCGATCAAGGCAAAGGCATATTGTGGATCGATTGACGAAGTCTGCAAACTTTCTTCTGATCAGGCAAACGGATCCGGTGGATAGTTGGCACAGGTATACGTGAAAGAAATTGTTAGATTACATGGTGTGCCTAAGGTGATTGTATCTGATCGAGATGGACGGTTTGCTTCTAGACTTTGGAAGGGTATTCAACAAGGCTTGGGTACGAAGTTGCATTTTAGTACGGCTTTTCATCCGCAGACTGACGGACATTCTGAGAAGACTATTCAGGTACTGGAAGATCTTCTGAGGTTATGTGTTTTGGATTTTGGAGGAAGCTGGGAAGATCATATCCCTTTGATCGAATTTGCTTATAATAACAATTTCCAGTCCAGTATATGTATGGCACCTTATGAAGCTTTGTATGGCCGAAAGTGTAGAACTCATTTGACTCTGATTGAGGTGGAAGATAGACAAGTGATGGGTTCAACTTTTGTAGATGAAACTGTTATGAAAATTAATTTAATTAAAGAAAGATTGAAAGCTGCATAAGATAGACAACAGAAATATTACAATCAGAAGCACAGATTTGTATAATTTCAGGTTGGTGACTCTGTGTATGTCAAAGTCAGTCCGATGAAAGGTGTCAGTAGATTTGGAAGAATGAGCAAGCTCAGTTCAAGGTATGTCGGACTTTTTGAGATTATTGAAAGAATTGATAAGTCTGCTTATAGATTGTTTTTATCCGATCAGCTGTCTGATGTGCATAATATTTTTCACGTATCCTCTTTGAGAAAGTGGATATCTGATTCTGACAAGAAGTTATCTGTTGATGAGATTGAGATTCAGGAGAATCTGCAGTACAATGAAGAACCTGAGAAAATTTTGGCCTATGATGTACGCAAGTTAAGAAGTAAACAAATTTCAATGGTTAAAGTGCAGTGGAAGCATAGAACAGCTCGGGAAGCGACTTGGGAGAAGGAGTTGGACATAAGGCAGTCATATCCGTATCTGTTTTGACTCAGTTTACTTTGGAAATGTCGAGAACGATATTTTTCTTAAGGTGGGTAGATTGTAAAACCCTTTAAAAAGCTGTTTTTTTTAGTGCTGTTAGTCCCGGACGAACTGAAAAAAATTATGAAGAAATCTATCATTTTCGTCTGTACGAACCTGGAAGGGTCGGGACGAACCCAGACAGAGAGTTTCGTCCAGGGACGAATAAATTGGAATTAATTTCGTCTGGACGATTTGAATCCAGAGAAGATCGTCCCGGGACGAATCGGGACATCGTCCGGGACGACCCTGCTAAATAAATATCTGAATAGTGCGGATTTTGAAGAGAGAAAAAGCCTAGGAGAGAGAAAAACGAAGGGAAAAGAGGAAAAGTGGATTTTTGGGCGACTTCGACTCGTTTTCGTCCGTCGCCGTAGTTGGGAAAGTTGACCGACTCGAGGTAAGGCACATTCCGCCTTTCTCAATTTTCAGAAACGAGAATTTTGACGACTTTTCTGTTCCAGATTTTGTTTCCGTTAGCGAATTTCTTGTATTATTTTCTTCTGACAAAGGTTTCACCGCGTAACTTTTGGCATGTTTTTGAGATGATAATTATGCACGTTTTGAGTATTTTCTGTAAGATTTTTACCATATATTTTGAATTCTGCGGCGTTTTAATTGAATTGCAAGTTATCAGGATGTTGAAAAATGTTACTTCAGTACAGTAAAAGTCTTATAATGTTGTTGTGAATATTCTGTGGTAATTTGTTAAATTTCTGAATCTGTGAATTTTGTGTAAATTTCGTGTACTGTCGTTATGCCGCTGATTTTTTGTACTAATTCTAATTTTTCTGAATTGAGACATTGAATGAATTGAAGTGTTTGTATGCTATCAGAAGGGAGTTATAAGGGGCCAGGATCATTTGAGATTATGTCTGTGTCAGGGTAATCTGAAATGAGCTCTGAAATCTGAAAATAAGTTCTGTTCCGAAATTCCGAATATCTGTTCTGTTCTGTTCTGGTGCTATAAGCACAAAGGGAAGCATAAGGGGCCAGAATCCATTGAGATTCTGTCAGTGTCTGGGAAGGGAGGCATAAGGGGCCAAAATCCGTTGAGATTCTGTCAAGGTCAGGGAATCTGATATGAATGTGATTTTATCTGATTTCTGATTTCTATACGATTCTAGTTATTCCGTACAATTCTGCATGCTCTGTGACATGAAAGCTTTATGATATCTGTTCTGAACTCTGATTTGAAATGACTTCAGTTTTCTGTATCAGTTGTTTGATTTCTGTTGATCAAGTATCTGTTATGTCTGTTCTATGATTTCCGTACGGCTATTTTCTGATGTGAATTTCTGATGATTGTGATTGGTGAGTGATGTCTTGCTGAGCTGTTAGCTCATCCTTGTTTTTCACGAGGTTTTCAAATTCTGGGAAAGGAAAGGAGGTCTTGGACTAGAAGTTCTGTGTCTGATCTGAGATTAGGTTTTTTGTACTTTTAATTTTTGGTACAATCATGACTTTTCTGTTATGTTCTGTTATTTCTGTCTGAAGCCATGAATTGTATTGTATATGATTGTTTTGATGAAGGAAAAGATAGATGAACTGTTCTGTATTTGGATGTTTATAGTAGCTCTGTGTTTTTATGTCTATTTAATATTTGGAAGAAAGTCTGAAGTAAATTCCAAAGCTAGATCCTGGATTTTTTTTAAGTCCCGTCGCGGCCCAATGCGAGCGGGATCCGTCCCGGTCGGGTTGGGTCGTGACAATGGGGGTGTTGTATTTGTTGTAATCTTTTAGCATTTTTCTTGTGAACACCACATCGGGCATACAACGGATCTTCTATGACAAATCATATGGGCCTACATTTGCTACATATATTCCATCTTTGCTTGTAACGAATTAATGTATTTTGCAGCCATTGTTTGATTATTGACTGTAAATGTGTTGTAACATTTGTTATATATGTTGACTACCAACGTCGCACATATGTATGCTTGCTACACGTTGCTCCTTCCATTTTCATAGGAGACCGATACATTTGCTTGCACACTACTATTGGTTCTTGATGTAATTGCATCCGCCACTACGTCATCCTTCCATGTTGACTGTGAGAACATTTATGGAACCACAACATGTTAGCCACCATGGCTTATTAGGGTCTAGTGTATTTGCTTGTATCTCTTTTAATTCTTCCAACAATTGTTGTCTATATCTCCATGACACTACAAACTTCTATCAGTACATGCAAGCAGATGTATTAAGGACTGCTTTATATTTCCTAAATGATTATCATGAAGAATATCATTGACTCCGACTTTGTTTCTTATGGAGCTGAATGTATGCACTTGTGATACTTGCATTAAAAATCTTCATTTGCAATCGCACCATCTCTTGTGACCACCTTCACAATCATCACTTGCAAGCAAATCATCACACTCTTCATAATCCTTACTAATTACCGGTTGTGAAGAAGTTAAATAACATGTTAAAAATCTTTCATCTGTATATTTGCACATTACTCTTGAATGAATTCTCATTTTGATCTTGATTGAGTACTCATGATTATCAAGTAAAGCTTACAAATCATAAATAACTTTTTGAATTCATTATCATAATAACTTGCCATTTGATTGCATTTTTCTTATGATGCCTTTTAAATTAAGTTTAAGTATAACTTGAACTTAATGCCAATTGTTCAGTGCTCATTTGAGTTCAGAATAGGTCCTCTGTTGTCCAAGTCAAACTTAAGTCTGAGTTCTTTCAAGTTCAGTTCAAATCAAGTTCTATGTGGTCTAAACAAATCCAAGTCTTGTGTAGTTTAACATTAATCCAAGTACTTGTTCCTCTCATTTAAAGTTCAAATCAAAATGTAAATTCAAGTCCACTATTGTCTTGTAGAGTTCAAGTCCGAGTTCAAATCGAGTTCATGTCCAAGCTCAAATCAAACTTTACTTGGTTGAGTTTGATTCAAGTCCTTATAATGTATGAATCAAGTTCAATTTTTGAGTCCAAGTTTTGATTCAAGTTCTCATTTAGTTCATTTAATGTCAATGTTCAAGCTCAAGTCCAAGTTCACTTTTTTGTTCAAGTCCTTATGCGCTTCAGTCCAAATTTCAGCAACCTCCCGGCGTCTCCCCTATTTAGGAGAAAAACCAAGAGGCAACCTTCCCCTCATCGCTACTTGAGCGCTTCAGGTAGGTGTTTAATCCTCGTCCACTATACGAGTGTTTAAGGGTTTCGAGCACATTTTTAAAAAAATACAATTTTCTTTCCCCCCTCTGCACTACATGAGCGTTCGGAGGTACTTATTATTTTATCCCCCTCCTGCTACATGAGCACTCCGGGGATCACCCATCTTGTCGCAAGTGCCGCGCCGGTTTTCCTCCTTAATACGCTACGTTAGCGATTATAGGGTTTGTCGGCTCGTCGCTGGCATCGAGGAAGGATTTTTTTTAGGTCGTCACAAGCGCCGCGCCGGTTTCCCTCCCTACTACGTTACGTGAGCGTATTAGGGGTTTGCCGGCTCATCGCAAGCCATGAAAGCAGGATTTTTGAGTTAAGAATTTTATACTTTGTGAGTAACGGCAGGGTGGAGGCTTATGGCACATGGATCGAGGCAAGAGAAGCATTCTCTTTTTTTATAATCAATTAATTAATTATAATTAATTACAATAAATGATATTTAATTATAATAAATGATAATTAATTATAATTATAATAATTAATCATATTTAATTATAACTAATAATAATTAATTTTGATAAATTATAGTTAATTACTAATGTTAGTAATTAACCATAATAATTATAAATTAATTATAATTTTATTTTAATTAAAACTAATTATTATTGATAATAATTAAATGTAATTAAAATATTTAATTATAATAATTATAATTAACTATTTTTAATAATAACTAATTATAATTAAATAATAATTATAATAATAAAATAAATAACAATTAGTAATTAAAAGAAAATAAAATAAAAATAAAACATATACCTAGAGCTCGGTTAGGGCTAAATTGGCAAGGAAATGGAGGCTAGAGGGAAATCGGAAGACAGGTCTGATCGGGTCTAAGGGAGGCGTCGTGGATTTGCTCGGTTGAGGTAGGAGATGGCTTCCTCTCTCTCTCTCTCTCTCTCTCTCTCTCTCTCTCTCTCTCTCTCTCTCTCTCTCTCTCTCTCTCTCTCTCTCTCTCTCTGCCGAAAGGATTAAGGATCGAAAGGTGGAGTTCGGGTGAGAAGCTCAGTGGGAAGATCTTCTAGATCGGCAAAGTAGAGGCGACGGGATCTCTATCATAGAAGGCTAGGTGTTCGATCAAGAGGTAGATATGGGGTCCTATGGCTTTGGCGTCGTCTACAGGTATGGTGATCGGAGGATTTGGCTGGTGTAGTCGGTGGGTATTGGAGGAATGGAGGAATGGAGGATTTGAGGAGGAAGAAGCGGAGCCTGGCGTCGGGATTGGCTCTGGATCGGAAGACAGTGATAAATAAGGGAGGATGGTGTCGGAGGTCTGCAGAGGTTTCGCGTGTGTGGAAGAAGACCTGAATGCTCTGTTTGGCTTGGTATTTAACGACCTGCTTGGACACTTGACCGAGGCGAGGGATTTGTACAAGATTCACGGGGAAGCGACGCGAACTGCACCAAATCAACGCGATTTCGACAGGATTTGTGGATCCAATGGGTATAAGGTATGATTTTGAGCTTCCTTTTTTTTGCTCCTTGTACATAGGTCAACAAAGCAGTAGGAGAAATATTGTAAGTGTTTATATTCTCCTCGTCATCAACATTAACCATAAATTTATCCATTAGCCCCCGAGTACCTCCATTAGAAGAAATTAATTAGCTCTCAATACTGGATCCTTCATGCTGAGAACTATAAGAAGATGAATTTTTAATCATCTCCTCTATATTTCTTTATATTACCTCTTTGACGGTGGCAAACATATTTAAATAATCCTTGTATTCTTTTTTCACTTCATCGGGTATATTTGCACACGGTCCAACATTGGCATGCGTGAAAGCTAGGTGATCATTCAGCCTCTTGACACCACTAGTAATGTGCTTCTCATAGAAATTATATTTTAAATAAACATTGCTCATGTTTGAGCATATTTATTATGCACTTGTTCAAATTTAGTATGAGCTCGATTGGAGCTTTCCTATTTATGTTCAAGTTTAATTTGTTCAAATGATAGAAGTTTATATTTGATTTGTATTTGCTTAATGTTTGATTTATTTCATGCTTATTGAGCTTTAAACAAATGAGTTTTATCGAGCTATTAATGAGTTTTACTTTCTAGATGTTCATTAGTTTAACAAATGAGCATTATCAAGCTATAATCTAGCGAGTGTTTTCGAGCTACCAACCGAGCCCATTCACAAACAAATCAGCTGATAAAATAATTTTCTTATAAATAAGCTAGTTCATGAACACTTTACACAAACAATCCAACAAACATGAACAAATACCTCTTATTTATGAATAAATTTTTATAACATAAGAAATGAATTAATTTTTAATAAAATAAGAATAAGAATCATTTAGTATAATAAAATTAAAAATTATGTAAAAATATATCAAATAAAGATTTATAACAAGATATAATCAATTCTTAACAAGCTTATTCACAAGCTCTATATTAAATATTAATTGAGTTTCCTAATGAGCTTTATAACGAGCTTGTTTACATACTTTAATAGATACTCATGAAAATAAACGAGTTGAACACATAGTTGTTCAAACTTATTTATTTAACAGTATAGTTTTTTTTTTTTAAATTGTTCAAACATATTTGATTACTTAAACAAACAATCATAAACGAGCTACATCGAACGCTCAGTTCATTTGTAGCTCTAAAAATAAACTCAACTCTGGTAATTTTGTATTCCACTGTAAGGCTCGCTTAGTTGTCATTCAAGACCCAAGAGCTTGAATTTGACAACAATGAAACATTCAGCCCCTTTGCTAAAATATCAACCTGATATACTAACCATAGCCCTTAACCGCAACTAGGTCATTCAGCATTTGACAACTCCATTGTATTTCATCATGGCAAACTCAATGAAACAGTTCACGTGATCCCTCCACCAGACTTTCTCAACCCATAATTTCCAAATCATGTATTTCTCTTGAAGAAGGCTATCTTCTACGGCCTCAAACAAGCCCCTCAATAGCAATTCTCCACAATATCCTCCCACTGACAACAGGAAGTTTTTTCTTTCAACTTCACGGATCTATCACTTCTTATTTATAACCGGAATAACACCAGCATTTATCTAATTATCTATGTAGATGACATTTTAGTAATAAGAAACAACTAGATGGCTGTCCAGTCACACATACTTAATTTGCACCAAACTTTCACTATGAAGCAGCTGGGTCCCATTTCTTTCTGTGCATCCAGTCTCCGCCACACCCAATGCTACTCAGCCAAGAGAATTACGCATTTGAACTCCAAAATGTCCTATTACAGAATTTTATTATCTGTATGTGTAAAATAATCTTTTAATTTTTTTAGCATGGTTCTTTTTTACAGATTTTACCTTGGATTTTATGCTTTGGTTTGTCTGAATAAGTTTCATAATAAAATAGATGCTTAAAGTTTAAAATAGAGCTTTAAATTTCAAGCAAAACTCTCTTTTTCATTCTTACAGCAAACAAATCAAGAATATGGAACTTAAGGCATGACAGGTACACTTTTACACTCGAGCAACCTCTCTCCTTCTCCCTCTCTCTCCCCCTCCCGCCCTCGTTGATTAAAATATAGTGAGAAGTATGCATAACTCATGAGGGTTTTAAAATGAACATGAATATAGTAGGAATTTTAGAACCTCTCGTATACGTGATAGGAGAATATATAGTCCTTCAGTTGTTACGCTCCTAAAGGTTCCTCCAAAGGTAACAGATTCTGGGATAACATTATATGCATCACCAGCCTTCACGATCCCAACTGAAACTACCTACAAAAATAACACAAATCATCAATGCTACTTATCACCATTAAATTGAATTCAATTCAATCTTATACAAACGATTTAAATATCAAACTATTTTCTCATGAACGTTTTATTCTGCATGGGTAACACAAGTTTTATCCAATTGATATGATGCTTAAATTACAAATTTATTTACCGGCTTATTTTTCCTCCAAATTTGGTAATTATGTTTAAAATCGTCGAAGACTTCTTGCGTGATGAAAGAAAACATTTTGCTTGTATTTTCAAAGAAAAAAAAAATATTATAATTGGACTAGAGTAAAACTACCCAGTATTTAGACAAACCCTTAATGCATGGTCTAAACACAATAAAAGAAATACCACCTTCCACAAGATGTACATGAAAATTAAAATTTACGGGAAAAAAATAAGCCTTCTTGTCATTAGCATCTATGTTATTTACAATCCAAAGTTCAAAAATGCAGTTAAAAATTTTAAATATTATTTATATTAAAATTTTAAATATTCTCAGCATCACAGTTTCAAAAATTTGTGAATGAATAATTAGTCTACAAATGTGATGTGGTTACATTGATATTATGTGTAAAATGTTCAGAGTGTTGGATCAAAATTGTTCATGAGTGACACCCTAACCCTACTCATAAGACTAGCTAGGCTATTTTAAAAAAGGAAGTGGGCAGATAAGGGAAAAAAAAACCTCCGAAACTATATCTTCTTTGTGAATAATAATTAACATGAAGTTCTAAACAATACCTTTCAACATTGTATTTATAGGGTTAGGAAGGCCACAAGAGAGGCTACAACAAAGGAATGATAAAATAATACATGATTTGACAATTAAAGACATATAGACAGGCCTATGGTGGCTTATATATGAACAACCAACTTTAATGTGGCCTTTGGACACCTCTAATGAGTGCCTCCAGCTAGTTACTCTAATTCCTAAGCAAGCATTATTGGATGTTATTGTTAGATGGATGATCATCTCTTGCTTATTGGGTGTATGCCACCTTCGTAGACTTTCTCTACACCCTCCTTTGTTCAAGGCGAGTTCGTCTGAGATGTGTGCCTATGAGATGGAACCACCTTGGCTGGGGCAGGTATGCTTCGGGCAAATCCCTTATGATCGGGGTAAGAGCTCTCTCTAGTCAAACACCTCTAGAACAAGTTCACTTGATCTCCTTTAATTCCTAAGCAAGAGTGTCTAATCTCCTTAACAAACTCAAATCCACGCATTGGGTATACATTTAATTCTCCAATTCTATTGTATCTTTAAAGAGCAACATATAAAAAGCACTAGAGAATTAGATAAAGCAATTATTATTCTCACTGACAAGTAAAAGTGAGGGTTGCATAAAAATATGTGCATGAACATCATCAAGAAGGGAGTTTTTATTACTTTCCCATTTTATGGATTCCCTTTCCCCATAAAGTGATGACTAGGTTGTCAACCTAGAAGCGACCTCATTAAGTATAGATTGTCCGATCTTCCTGGGAATCTCAGCTCGCCAGCAAGTTGCCTATCTAAGGGCACTTAACTCGTTTGCAGGGCGTAGTCTCGCAACTCTCTAACATGACCTTGAGTCAAGTCACTATGATACATGTACTTAGGTTGGTCCATCTTTTAAATATTATGGAGTATCCACATAGGCTTAAATTTTTTTAATATTAACCTCCACACTTGCCAAAGTTAAGAGTGTTCAACTTCTAATTTAGGGAGTTCTATAACTTATATTTCATTTTTTCCTATGGACTTGCAGCAAAGGGAAAGTTCCTTGAGTGTTAAAAATGAAAGTTGTATATATTTATGAGTTACTTAGCTTAAGGTTAGTTGGGCTTGCGAGATGAATACCATTTGATGATTACTAGGGAGGTAGCATTGTCTCTGAATGTTGCTTGGTCTTTAGAAGACCAAATCTAGTTGGAGATGGCGAGTGCCTATCCTTCACAAAGATTTTAATTTCTTTTGTGTGTGGGCATCTTTAATATGCTAAATTTCATAGCTAGGAATGAGTGACTTACGACTTCTACAAGGACGAGCATCTAAGCACACTGATGATGGTGTCATTTCCAAAATATAGAATTTTAAGATATATCATTCCTAATTTGACCTTTTTATAGTGTGATGCTTCATCTACCCAGATCCCTGTTATAAATTATAATTAAGGGTCACTTTTTTCATCACTTTGGTGCTCCTTGCATCATTCAACAATAATTATCAATTAATTCACATTAATTGGGTCAATCCGGGTCAACTTCAGGTTAGCAGGTTGACCCAGACCTGACCCTATTTTTCAAACTAGTTAAATTTTGGAACCCGAATACGACCCATTTACCGAACGGCTGACCCTAACCCGAAATTTTTAGGTCGGTTTTTGAGTCGTGTCAAATATTGACACCCTTAATCTAAACTGCATATAGTTCCTTCGTCTTCTTAATTGCATTTTCTATCATCTTGCAGGAAAGATAGCTCCAGTAGAGTATTTGTAACAACTCATATTTTGACCCAATAAAAAACTTTTTAGAAGTCACTATAAATCAAATTTACAAACCGTTTTTTTCATAATATAAATATTATTGTGCTTTAATTATAATAGTATTTTTTCTAATTTTAGGGGCAATGTAGAAAATTGACATTTGTCGGTACAGGTGGAGCTTTTTAGACCATTAGGTGTCCATTTTACAAATCTATTTCATCGTATCATTCCAAATACACATAGCTAATTTATGAATAATTTTCTATAATTTTTAGATATCTAAATTTAAATAATATAAAAGAACTTATATGAATTTTAGGATAACAAATGAACAAATAGAATAATTATATTTACATCCTTATATTATTTTATTAAAATATCAATCTCCATTACAAAACTTATAATTTTTTCATTTAATTCATTTTGCCCCAAATCAGTGAAGCAGAAGTGAAAATGAGAAAAAAAGAGAGGAGAGAGAAAAAAAACTTAGGGTTTGGAGGTCTTAACATGATTTTTGTTAGTCGAGCTTGTTGTGTTAATTATTTGTCTCAAGGTAGGTTATCATTACTCTACCTTTGATCTTAATGATTTTATGAATTTTAATTTAGCCAGAATGTACAAAAATTGTAATATTATTTTTAGTAAATGTTCATCGTATAACTTTTGGTATATGATAGATGTCGTCAAGATAATATTTTGACTGAAAAATATTAATTAGTAGAATTCAAGTTGGATGGTTGAAGTGGAGAAATGCATCAGATTTGTTGTGTGATAGAAAAGTACCCCTCAAACTTGAGGGAAAATTCGATAAGATTATGATGAAACTTGTTATGCTTTATGGCGCAAAATGTTGGCATTAAAACAGAGGCATAAAAGAAAGTTTAAGAGTTGTAGAGAAGAGGATGCTCAAGTGGATGACCAACTTTATACTTAGAGACAAAATGTGAAACGGGTATATACATCAAATTGTTGGAGTAACTCCAATGGCAGATAAGATTAGAGAGAGTCAGCTTAAATGGTTTGGTTAAATGAAACATCAATCTTTTAATGCCCTAGATAGGAGAGTAGATGTATTGGGTATATCCTCTAATCCTCTATTAAAAGAGGCAAAAGGTAGACCTAAAAAGATTTAGTTAGAAAGTATTAGAAATGATATTTTTTATTAGAACTAAATGAGAATTTGATTCTTAATATGACATAATAGAGAAAAAATTATTCATATAGTCGACCCACATAGTGGGATAAAGGCTTGATGTTATTATTGTTGTTGCATGTCTAAGAATTCATGGGTTAAGAGTAGTGAGTGACTGGAGGAGGAGTTTTCTTTTTATAAAGTCGGTTGTGGAGTGGTCCATGGGCATTAGTCCCTTGGTGGTGCCCAATGCTTGCGGGTGATCCCTTTCTCCTGAGAAATTGAGATAATCTCGAGCTTTGCAAAGGAGGGACTAGACTATTTCCGCTACATAATCAACACACCTATTGGGGCGAGTGCCCGTCTTATGTCGCGTGAGTCTCAAGTCATTAATCCCTTATGAGTTAATTAACCTTTGATTTGATTTTCTAATCTTGTTTCTAACTTTACTTATTTTTCGGCCACCACTCATTGTTTTTGACTAACTATCAAGTAAAATATGAGTCTTGAGAAACTTACTCGTCGGAAAGGCAATAGTAGGAGCCTGCTGAGTTGGTTTCAGCACTCCAGAAATAGAATGTCGCATTAGAAAAATTGGATAAATCTCGAGTAGAACAGAGGAGCTTCTTGAATCATCCTGAAATATGATAGACATCTAGCTACACATGTACATACTATTTTTTTAATGGACTATTCTTATTTACATGCACGATCAGCTTTGCTAGGCAATTATAGAAGCATAGTAGATATACCGTTCTTTTTAAAATTCTTACTTAGGGATGACAATAATGACTCAACCCGCCAAGCAGACCAAAACCCGACCCAAAAAATCTAAGCTCAGTTTATCCTGTTTAATAAACGGGTCGGGTTTGGGTCGTAAATTCATACTAGTTTATTAAACGGGTAAGGTTCGGGTTGATCCATCAATCTGTGGTTGACCCAAAATAACCCATTTAAATTGTTTTTTTTTTTTCTTAAACTTTTTTATTTGTTGGTATAATTGTCTTTTTTATTAATTAAACTAAATCTATTGTTAAAATATATATAAAAAATTTAGATCAAAATAGGTTATCGGCTCAGGTTTGGGTCATTCTAATTGCTTGCGGGTTGGGTTTGGATCCGCATTTTTTACTCATTTATTAAATGGGTATGGTTTCGGTTGATCGAATTCGGGTCGGGTCAATTTTGGGTCATCATCAAGTGCAGACTTTACATCTTCATGGGAGTCTTAGCTCACATGCAAGTTGTCCACCTGGGGACCTTAGCTCACCTCTAGAAAGTAGTCTCACAACTTTCAAACTTAAACCTAAGCCGAAATCACCCGATCCAAGCTTAAGTTTGTCCACCCTTTTCTTATGTTGATGAATTTCATTTAAGAATACGCTTCTCTAACATTGAACTAAGTTATTAATGTGCCAATTTGCTAGTTTGGGGCTAGCTGACTCACTAAATTTTAGGTTCGGCTTCTCCGACAATTCAAGTTTTTTAACTAAATTTATGAGATGTGATGGTTCATGACTGTGGCATACAAATGGTAAGGAATGAGAAAGAGAGTTTTTATATATGAACGAGATTATCCAATTTTCAAATTTTAATCTATTGTGTTATTGAACTCGACTAAGTTGAATTTTCACTAGGTGAGTTAATCTTTTAAACAATCAAATATAGGGCGGCATGTTCCTCAAGGTCTGGTAGTGCATCCGCAAGTTCCCTGAGTTTTGGTTGTGAAGGGGGCGAGTTCCTCGAGTTTTGGGTGAATAATCCTTAATGCTTTTATTAGACAAAGGAGCAATTCCTTCCCTTGTATGGCTCCAAATTATACATTTTGATTTTTTTTGGTGGCTTGGTTCCTACAATATCTCTAGTGAATGCATTTATCAACTAAGACCCTCTTTCCCTCACTCACCCATGCATGGAAGGGAGAGGATTCTTCTTCAATGTCGGGGCAGTAGGTCTCATCAAGGCCATGTGTTGATGTCAATGCCCTAACACTACATTGCACCTTCTGGATCACCAAGTTTGAGGACCCCTCCGGCATGTGCACTCCTTGGTGCTCCCTAGGAACTCGCTCAAATGCCCCTTGGATCATCCAAGTGATCCTCTCCTCCATATCTCCACGTTAACGGTGTGTTACGAAGTCATGGTTCTCCATGTTAATGGATCTCTCCTTGTCATACTGCTCTATTTCTCGTATTGCTTGGCTTCTAGTATGTGGCATCAATCCATGCTACCTACACCTAAAAGATGTTGGATCCAAAGTTGTCTGTGAGTGATATCATGACCCCACTCTTCAGGCTAGCTAGCCTATTTTAGAGCTAGAAAGAAAAAAATTTGAGTGACTAAAAAGAAAAAGATTTGAGACTCTATACCTTCTTTATGAATAGTTATTGGCATGAAGTCCTAATAATGCATCTCAACCATATATTTTTAGGATTAGAAAGGTTATAGGAGAGGCTAAACTCAACAAATAATAAAGTAATCCATGATTTGAATGTTATAGATACAGACATAACTTTGGTGGCTACAAGTGGACAGCATCTCTGGTATGGCTCTGGAACACATTCGGGGAGTGCCTCGAGCGAGTGCCAATGACTAGTTACTACAATGAGTGAGGCTCTGGCAAAGGTCTTGGTTGTCATTGTTAGGTGGATGAACATCTCCTACTTATTGGAAATATGCTCCCTCTATTTAAGGTGAGTTCTTTTGAGGCAAGTTTCTCAATCGAGAAAGATTTTCTAAGATGAACTTCTCAATCGAGATCAAGACAAGTGTCCATGACTCGAGCGAGTTCCCTCTTTAGTCAAAACTCCTCTTGGATGAGGTTGCTTGATCTGCTTTGATTCATCGACGAGCCTGTCTAATCTCCATAACTCGTTCAAATCCGTGCATTGGGGTATACAACTAGCCCTCTAGATCTAGTTTCCTTCAAGTAAACTTAGTAAAGGGGAATGTACAAAGTGACAAAAAAGCTTTTAGTTTTCCAGATAGGCTTTATAGAAACAGTTATAGGACAGAGTAATTAAATTTACAAATGCATATGGACATTCAGACTCTCCTGATAGTGACATTCAAATATAAGAACATTAAAAGATCAAAACTTCATAATATTAGTCATCTGAAATGAGGAAGTATAAAGAATATATTATTGATCACCATAAAAGTTTATAAAATGAAAGACTGCATGGACAAAGTTAACAGGAAAAAAAAAAAGAGATACCATGCTCTCAAGAGGATCTGATTCCCGAGAAACAAGCTGCTGAAGACCGAGAATTGCAAAGGATGCAGCAATAACTGGATCTATGGTTGTATGTGGGGCAGCAGCATGCCCACCTTTTCCCTTAATAGTTGCTAGGAAGCGAGCAGATGCCGCAAGAATAGTACCGGGTCTAGAACTAACTGTACCAGTTGGGATAGTTGGGTCAACATGCATACCAAAAATGGCTTCAACATCCTCAAGTACGCCTTCTTGCAGTACATGGTAAGCACCTGCATAACCCTCTTCTGCTGGCTGGAAAAGAAGCCTCACAGAACCCTATAAACCAAGCAAATACAAGTGGGAAAGCTTGAAACGAAATACTTTATGTGAATTGAGTGTTTAAAGTTACCTTCAAATCATTCTTATGGCTTTGAAGCAACTTAGCTGCCCCTAAGAGCATTGCCACATGAGCATCATGACCACAAGCATGCATCTTCCCACTTTCCATACTCTTGTACTCCCAGTCCACGAGCTCCTTAAGTTTAAGATATAAAAGCAGTAAGTGCATTCACGTTAAATAAAACTGCACAACATGTAACTAGGACGTCTAATCAATAATATGGTTTTGCTTGACGTACATTCGGATCTGTCCAGTAGCACGTAGATATTCGTAAAAGGAAAGCTGAGATTTCAAGCTAAAAGAGTTTACAAATACTCAAACAGGTACCAAATTGCAAAATGGAAAAAATGCAATTTGGTACCTGCACCGTTGACCCTTTTTCCAGTTGCAAAACACAGGTTTGCAGCAAGCCTAAGTACGAGCTGGTTGACCCAGCATATATAGATCTGAAATCGGATCCACATTGATGCCTTTAGAAGTATTTAGGAACAGACAATTCATTGAATGTCCCAAAAAAACCCCTTTATGTTATCAGGAGCTCAAGAAACAAGCTCCAAAAAGCATTCCCTACACACCAACGATTTTATGTACAGATGAGAGTGAAAGCATAGTCCCATCTGATATATATCAAAATTATGTTAGTTTTGATATGCTGGTGTAAAATTTTGTCTCATTCATGTGGTTGAGCATCTTGATAAGCTTATGCTTTAAGATTAAAAATGAATTTGAACACTAATATAGGATATCTAACTTTGATTCTTCTTTGGTCCATTTATTCCTAACAGGTGCTAACAGAGTCAATAATTCAATTGGGATGGAGTATTTCATGTAGTTTATAGCTCTCATAAGTAAAGGCTATTTTTATCATGATTGAGCAAAGTTCAATTTTGGATAATTCAATGCAGAATCCATGAATAGGTTCATGGTGCATGGCACTTGCCACTTCTATATGAAAGGACGGGTTAGAGGAATAAATGGTTTTGAATAGGAAAGTTAATATTTTTCAAGGAAAACAAAGTATCACCGAGAAAGCATTGAGTATGCCTTCTAGCAAGATGTCCACCTAGATTGAGCTTGCACACCTAATCTTTGCTAGTCATTGCCTTTGGTGCTGTCAACTGCCAGCTTGTGGGAAGATGCATCTCGCTGCCTTGCAAAGCTAAAGGCCAATTGAGCCAACTAGTAAGATGTCCACTAGATTGAACTTGTACACTTAATCTTGTAGCTTCAACTCATCTCCAAATTATGTTCTCAGTTTATAAATGCTCTATAACAAGTAGGCTTTGAGTGCATTCAACATCTTCAATTCATCAGATTACATACCAGTTCATCACAGTCTTAGTGGAGCAATGGTGTCTGCTAACGAACACATTGCACTTTCCAAATGGTGAGATGACCATAACACTCCAGAAATATACAGCTCATTCCTGGTATTAATGTGTATGATCTAGCCCTAACTGCACCTATAATGGTTGGGCCTGGTTTACGATGGTCAAGTTAGTTTGAATGCTGTGATGAGCTACTGGGAAGCCATACAAACCCTGATGACATGTATCATCAACCAGACGAGCACGATGTCAAAGAAAGCTTCAGGATGTGTCATTCTCAGGCGCATTCAATATTAACAATTCACTGGATTCGATGAAGATTCTACATAAATTATTATAACTATTTGCCTTTTATTACTTTTTTACATGTCAGAATATATATTTTATACTAAGGTTTAAAATTGCGCAATTGGGTACTGAGGTATTTTTCATTCGTGAGGCGAGGCGTAAGCCTCAAGGCATTTTGAGGCGTAAGCCTCAAAATATTGCATAAAGTTAAAAGTGATTTTTTATATAATACCAAAATAATATATTAAAGGACCACATATTAAATTTCTATTAAACTATGAAGTAACAAATTTACATGCATATGAAACAAAAATTGCATAAGATGTAAATTAGTAAGTGATAAATTATATGAACTAGAATTGAAATCCAAATGTTACAGGAATAAAACAACATAAAATATATGAATTGCATAAAAGTATCATATAACATTAAGTTCAATTCTAATTTTTTTCTTTCTCAGTTGCCTACTCATCTACATTTAATTTCTTAAAATAATTGACAACTCAAAAATCATCTATTCTATTATTACTAAGGAGATTTTATTTGAGTCGTTGTCATAACAAATTAGTCTTTCATTCCAGTACGGTTCAATACTTCTCAATATGCTTCGATCATTTATTTCAGTTATCTTTCATCTTTCATAAATGTTTTTCATCAACATAAAGATAAGAGTAATACTTCAAAATTTTTAGAGGAGATGGTGGCGGCATGTGGATTTCAAAGTGATCCCCTATAGTGGCTATGACAGTAGCGGCTACGACGAAGGTGGGTTGGAGGTCGAGGCAATTGAGAGGAAATTGTTGTGGCTTAAGGGTGCAAGAAGGCATGATTTTTTTTTAGTTTTTGTATAAAATTTAGGTTAGTTTTAAATAAAAAAGACATAAATAGACTGAGGCGTACGCCTCATGCCAGGAAGGCAAGGCGCTCCTCAAGGCGGGTGTGAGCTAAGATTAGGCGTAAGCCTCATAAAAAAAGCTCAAGGCGTAAACCTCAAGGCATTTTTCTATGGAATTGTGCTGAGGCGAGCCTCATATTGCGAAATTTTAAACAATGTTCTATACATGTTGGGATGTTTCTTGCTTTCAAATATTTCTAGCTCACATGTTCATATACAGTATTTATCATTACTAAAATATCTGGAAATGTTCATCCAGAAGTCAATAGGAGGCTCTGTGCTTGCACACCCATCCATGAAGTTAAATTTGTCAACTAAACCATTGTGTATTTATAGCTGAGTGTTTGCCCCTCTTTACAAGTTCGATTTTGGGAGCGATTACATGTCATTAAGCCAATGCTCAATGTAACTTTTACAAAAGACATCATTGAAAAACCACTTGGATTCAGGTTTTTTTTATGTATAACTTAATTATCACTTTATAATGAGTCCATAATATCAAACAACATGCAAGTGGAGTGAGGAATGGGTCTAAGAGGTACTGGTTGATGATGCAATGACTACAGGGACGAAATTGACAGTCTTCAACAAAGTCAGGGAAGTAAAAGCTAGCGTAGCAGTTAAGGAAAACCACTAAAACAATTTTTTACAAAAGTGCCCTAACTTTGGAATATCAGGTCATATG
This sequence comes from Dendrobium officinale, assembly GCA_019514585.1. Lineage (NCBI taxonomy): Eukaryota > Viridiplantae > Streptophyta > Magnoliopsida > Asparagales > Orchidaceae > Dendrobium > Dendrobium officinale. Next base: position 46,476,258 of record CM033690.1, on the reverse strand, counting down.
TACACCATACACTCAAGCTATTATGGCTTAGTTGCCCACGATCTCACGAACTAACTGATATATGGATGGCCTATGTGTAAAACCCGAAAATTTTCAATTTAGTGCGTCGCACGCATATCGATGCGCCGCGACGAACTTAAGTGAAATTTCGATGTCGTCGGAATTCGACGAAATAAATTTCATTAGATTCGTCACGAAATTTCGATCGAAACGGTATAAAGAACTTCTACCTAATTTCGCACGATTTGAGAATTAAAATTCGCCGAAGATTGTTTAAGTAAATTTTAGCTAAACTTCCATTTTTACCCCTAAGAGCTTCAAAGGGAAATGAATAGGTCAATGGCACATGCGTAAATTTCATTTCTAAAACCCTCATAAGCCTTAAGGGACCGATTATTTCGGTCTCTTGTTGTTTTGTTCGGCCGACCCAAAGAGAGAGGGCGACGGTAGAGAGGGGGAAGCGGCGGGAGCTCCTTCTAAGCCGGCGGCCGGCGAGATTCCGGTGAGATTCCGACAAGAATCTTTAGGAAAAGCATAGAGGAAGACTTGAGGTAAGTTGTTCTTAAGAGAAATGAAAATTTTCATGAGATTTTTTTGCATAGAGAAATTTTAGGGTTTGATTTTTTGGGGATTTCTTTAGAAAACCTTTAAGCCTTGTTTGGATCTATTGTTTTATACCATAAATGGTAAGATTTCTTTAAAAAAAATGTGAAATCCGAAAATTAGGGTTTCTTCTTTTGACTTATTTTTGTATGCAATTGTTAGGAGAAATGAGGGAAGGGATGTTATAAAGCAAATGCAAAGTTTTCTTTTGAAATTTTGATTTTTGAAATTAGGGCTTTTCCAAATGAAGTCAATTAAAGCTTGCATGTATTGAAAAACATATTCCTAAGGGTTTAGAGAGGTCTCTAAAGAAAAGAAATTTTAATTTTAAACAAAAATAAGATTTTCTTTATTATTTTATGCTTAATTCCGAAAATAATAAGAATTTATTTATAATTAAAAGAAAGAGGAATGTTTTAGAAGGATTTAGGATGAATTGGATGACTTTTTAGGTTCCTATATTTTCTATTTTAATTATATCCGAAATTACATTAGAAAACTATAAAAAATTTTGTATGAGGTTGATGTTCTTTGACCTTAAGGATAGGTGGAAGAAGATTATAGGAAGCCTATAAAAGAAATTTTGAAACCTAAAGTTTACTTTGGCAAGAAGTTTAAATTGACTTATTTGTCTTTAGGTACTGGCAAGAAGAAGGGTGAAGAAAACGGAGAAGAAGCGGATTTCATAGGTTTTGGAGGTAGGAAATTCTTTTCCTTCTCATGCTTTTATTATTTTGTTATTTATTTGAGAAATGGAATAGTAGTTACTATGCCATACACATGCAATCTAGTTACTTTATTATTTCTTTCATGCTTTGTATTAGAAGTTATGAAATTCATGATTAGAGATTTATGTCACACATTTGTTCATGGAAACATATATGATTTTGTATGCAATGGAAGGAATATATGTGCATATGAAATAATATAGAAAAAAAAATTTGTGCATGATTGAATATGGAGTACCAAAGACGGTGCCAAAGACACATATGAATAATATGGAACATGATGGCCCTTGGGGCAAATGAGGAAAAAGAAATAAATGGCCAAAAGAGGTTTGTATACCTGATCAGTACACCCCTGGTACTCCGGGACGGTTGAATATGTTAAATAAGTGAGATGACATGCATTATACACATCTAAATGGCATATGCATATGACACCTACATTATCTTTCATTATGATATAAACAAGATATTATCTTTCATTATGACCTAATCAAGACATTATGAGTTAGAAAAGAAACACATGTTCCCTTTTGCTTAAAGCATGTACATTTTTTAGTCAAATGAGCATGTTTAGGATTAGAAATTTCTGCTGAGCGTAGCTCATTCCCTAGTTTTGGGAAATTTTTAGGAGAACCTACTCTTAGGTGATGGCCGAACACCCGAGGTTTACCTACAGTCGATGCGCAACGAGTGGCAGGTTCTTTTACAGTTTTCTGTAGTTGTTGTTCTTTAAATTTTTGGATGGCATGCAGAGCATGATTAGATTAAATTTTCGCCATCTTGTATATTATGAACAACCTGTGGTTTGGAATTAAAAGTTTTAGAGGCACTTTTGTTCTTGCATATCTTTACCATTACATTGAAAAGACAAATTGTGATTAACTTAAATGTCCGATCTCATTCCCGCCTCGTATATACGAGCTACCCGGGCCGGATCGTGACAAGAATGGTATTAGAGCACAAGTTTAGGATTTGAATCCGTATAAAGCGCCATTAGGTTGATTTATGTGTCCGAGTCTTAGACATGTTAGGAAATATATGATGATGTGATAAATATTGAATTGGTTTACTTTTAATTGGTGTAGGGCTATGGATCAGGAACCCGATGCCACTGATGGCAATACTGATGGGAATAATGATCCAGCTGGTCGAGAAGTTCCAACAGTACCATCTGTAGCTCATCCTGCTGGTGGGAGTAGTACTACCATGGATACTTTTAACCAGATGATGGCGGATGTCACGCACTTGATTCAGCATTCTCAGGAACAGCCCCAGTCTAGTTCCAGGAGAGAGCCATTGGTAGACAAGTATCTGAAGATTTTCCAAGACATGCGACACCTCTCTTTACAGGAGTAGGAGAGCCAGTAGATGCTGAAAACTGGCTTTTGAGGATTGAAAAGATACTGGAGGGTATGCAATGTCCTGTTGATCGGAGGGTGACTCTAGATGGGGAGGCCGAGAGATGGTGGAGAGGACAATCATTGGAGAAGTTTGGTGGTAGAACAGATTCTCAGATCTTATGGGAGGACTTTGTGAGAGTCTTCAGAGATTGGTTTGTGCCTCCTGTGAGGAGTCAGATGCAGGAGAGATTCTTGAGGCTGGTGCAAGGTGATCGGACAGTGATGCAATATGAAGCGGAGTTTACTACACTGTCCCGCTATGCCACTCAGATTATTGCTACTACTGAGGACAAGTGCCAAAAGTTCTTATCAGGGCTTCGAGATGCTATACGTCAGCCACTGATTCCCTTTAGCTTTGATGATTATGCTGTATTGGTGGAAAAAGTAAGGAGAATAGAAATTGATTTTCAAACTGTTCAGAAGAGGAGAGATTTCCAACAGAAGAGGAAGGGCTTTGAAAAGACCAGGAGCTTCCAGACTCATTCTGGAGGTACTAGTGTAAAGAAGTTCAGAACTGATAGTAGTGGGAGTTCTTCAAGTGCAAGAGCTTGTGATAAGTGTGGTAAGATGCATAGGGGTGAATATTTATCGGGCTCAAATGTTTATTTTTTTTTTGCCATCAGCCTGGGCATGTGGCTAGAAATTGCCCAAAGGGTCCAAGGGAGGGGAGATCTAGTGCTCCTCCACCTCAGCCGAGTACTGGGACACATTCTATTGTTGGTAGACCAAGAGTTCAAGAGTCTACTGCTTCTGCTTCTGCTTCCATACCTAGTTAGCCGGTTGCGAGACCTATGATACAACCAAGGGTTTATGCCATTACACAGCAAGAAGCCAAGGAATCTCCTGATGTGATCACAGGTATTATTCATGTCAAATGTTTCCCTAGTAGAGTACTTTTTGATACTGGAGCATCGCATTCATTCATTAGTCAGGAGTTCATTAAGAAGCATGCATTGGATGTTTGCCATATGCCTACTGCATTGTCTGTGCTGTTACCGGATGGGTCTAGTATGACTGCTACACTTATGTGTTCCACTTTTCTCACTATTCGCGAGAAGGAGTTTAACGTTGTGTTGGTAGTTTTACCCCTGTCAGAATTTGATGTGATTTTAGGGATGGATTGGATGTCAAATCAATTCATCTCCATTGACTGTAATAAGAAGGTGGTGAAGATCAAGTTTCTTGGAGGAGAGAAACTTGTTTTTCAAGGTGATCGAGGTGTATCCTCTATGATCATCTCTTCTATGAAGGCTTGTAGTTTAATTTTGAAGGGGAATCCAAGCTTTCTAGCTCATGTATGGGATACTTCCAAACAAGTGCCAGAATTGAAGGAAATTGCTGTGGTAAGAGACTTTCCTGATGTGTTTCCTGATGTCTTACCTGGAATGCCTCTGGTTAGAGAGATTGATTTCTCAATCGATCTTATACCTGGTGCTGAGCCTGTCTCAAAAGCACCATATCGTATGGCGGTCAAGGAACTTCAGGAGTTGAAGTTTCAATTGCAAGAACTGCTAGAGAAAGGATTTATTCGCCCTAGCACTTCACCTTGGGGAGCACCAGCCCTCTTTGTAAAGAAGAAAGATGGTAGCATGCGACTTTGTATCGATTACAGGGAATTGAACAAGCTGACCATTAAGAACAAGTATCCTTTGCCGATGATTGATGACTTGTTTGATCAGCTAGTGGGTGCCACAGACTTTTTCAAGATTGACCTAAGATCTGGATATTATCAGTTGAGGATTAAGGAAGAAGACATCCTGAAGACAGCATTTAGCTCAAGGTATGGACACTACGAGTTTACTGTGTTACCATTTGGGCTAACAAATGCCCCAACTGCTTTTATGGATTTGATGAATCGGGTTTTTAAGCCAATGTTAGATAGGTTTGTCATTATCTTCATAGATGACATTCTTATCTATTCTTGTAATGAAGAGCATCATACCAATCATCTCCAGGCAGTATTGCAAACTCTAAGAGGTAATAAATTGTTTGCTAAGTTCTCTAAATGCGAGTTTTGGCTGAAGAATGTGACTTTTCTGGGTCATATCATTAATGGAGATGGTATTTCTGTGGACTAGCATAAGGTATAGGCTATAGCTGAATGCCCAAGACCTATGACAGTGACTGAGATACGAAGTTTCCTTGGGTTAGCTGGCTACTACAGAAGGTTTGTAGAAGGATTTTCCAAGATTGCTGCACCTTTGAGTAGATTGACTCAGAAGGCAGTAAAATTTGAGTGGAGCAATCTGTGTGAGGAAGCCTTTAAAGAGTTAAAGACTCGTTTGATGACTGCACCGATTCTTACGATTCCTTCAGATTCTGAGGGATTTCAAATTTTCAGCGATGCGTCGCTGAAGGGGTTGGGTTGTGTCTTAATGCAACATGGGAAAGTAATTGCCTATGCTTCTAGGCAATTGAAGAGTCATGAGAAGAATTATCCAACCCACGATTTAGAGCTTGCTGCTGTAGTCTTTGTCTTGAAAATTTGGAGACACTACTTGTATGGCATACATTATGAAGTGTTCACTGATCACCAGAATTTGAAGTCATGGTTTAAAATTGCGCAATTTGAGGCTCGCCTTGAGGCCCGCCTTTGCGCAATTCCAGAAAAAAACGCCTCGATGCTTACGCCTCAAGTCTTTTTTATGAGGCTTGCGCCTCAACTTGGTTGAGGCCCGCTTTGAGACCCGCCTCGCCTCACTGGCATGAGGCTTACGCCTCACGCTATATATATTAAAACTTATATAAATCTTGAAATAAATGCTCGACATTGGACTCTATAGGAGAGGAGGAAGGGGAGAGAGTCGTTCATCATAATGATGATTCAAATGAAGAACCCCTTAGTGATGATAGTGCTGATGACTTATTAGTTCTTATGCGATATGTCATTGCTATTTATTTTTGAAAATTGGAATTATATGTTAATGAAAAGATTATTGGGATTTGGGAAAGATAGAATTTTGAGTTGAACTACATTTCATGTTGTCTTATTATTGGGATATTTTGATTTCTCTTCATATCTTATGTTTTTTTATGTTTTATATTATTCATCTATTAGTATATAAAAAATTTATCATTTTATGTTTACGCAATCTTTTGATTTTGAGGCTTCCGCCTCAAAACACCTTGAGGCTTACGCCTCGCCTCACAAATGAAAAACGCCTCAATACCCGAATACGTAATTTTAAACATTGTTTGAAGTATATCTTTTCTCAGAAAGAGTTGAACTTGAGGCAGAAGAGATGGATGGAATTGCTTAATGACTATGATCTACACATTCAGTATCATCCGGGAAGGGTCAATACTGTTGTTGATGCTTTGAGTAAAAAACTGCCTACGAAGTTAAATAATTTGCTAACACAACAAGAAAAGCTGATTGAGGAAATGGATAGGTTGGAGTTATCAGTAGTACTTCCTACAGCTGGCAATGTAGGATGGTTGAGTCAGTTGACTGTTCAAGCTGATTTGAATAGTAAGATAGCTTAAGCATTATGTAAAGATCCAGAGTTTGTGAAAATCATACAGTTAGTAAAGGCTGGGCATGAAGAGGAGTTTATTCTTGATGAGGACAATCTCCTTTGGTATAAAGGTAAGGTCTGTGTACCTAATGTTGAAGATTTGAGGAAGGATGTTCTATCTGAAGCTCATTTCTCTGCTTATACTATCCACCCTGGTAGTGGTAAGATGTATCAAGACCTTAAGGGTCTATTTTGGTGGCTCGGAATGAAGAGGAATGTAGTTGATTTTGTTGCTAAATGTACTGCTTGTCAGCTGGTGAAGGCGGAACATCAAAGGCCGAGTGGATTACTTCAACCCTTACCGATTCCAGAGTGGAAGTGGGATGATATCGCTATGGATTTCGTATCGGGTTTACTCAGATCACGACAGGGTCATGATGCTATTTGGGTTGTCATTGATAGGCTCACAAAATCTGCTCACTTTTTGCCTATTCGATTGATTGATTCAGTTGAGAAGCTCGCAATGTTATATGTGGCTGAGATTGTACGATTGCACGGCGTGCCTAAGTCCATCGTATCTGACCGAGATAGTAGATTTACTTCTAGACTTTGGAGAAAAGAACAAGAGGCTATGGGCACTAGATTGACATTCAGCACTACTTTCCATCCACAGACTGATGGACAAACAGAGAGGACTATTCAAACTCTTGAAGACTTATTGAGATTGTGCATTCTTGATTTTGGTGGAAGTTGGGAATCTCATATCCCTTTGATAGAGTTTGCTTACAACAACAATTTTCAAGCCAGCATAGGAATGGCTCCTTATGAAGCCCTCTATGGAAGAAAACGCAGAACACCTCTTTGTTGGGCAGAGACTGGTGAGAGGAAGGTAATTGGATCAGATCTTGTTGATGATGCCACAAGCAAAATCAGATTGATCAGGGATAGGTTGCAGTTCAAGATAGGCAAAAAAAGTATTATGATGTTAAGCACCGCTTTGTGGAATTCAATGTAGGAGACTTTATTTTTATAAAGATTAGGCCGATGAAGAGTGTACTTCGTTTTGGCAAGGTTGGTAAACTTAATCCCCGATACATAGGTCCTTTTGAGATAGTGGAAAGGATCAATGTTTAAAATTGCGTAATCGGGTATTGAGGCGTTTTTCGTTCGTGAGGCGAGGCGTAAGCCTCAAGGCGTTTTGAGGCGTAAGCCTCAAAATTAAAAAATTGCGTAAATATAAATGATAAATTTTATATATACTATGAGTAAATAATATATAAAATATAAAAATATACAATATATGAAGTGAAATCAAAATATCCCAATAATAAGACAACATGAAATATAGTCCAACTCAAACTCCATCTTTCTCAAATCATAGTATTCTTTTCATTAACATATAATTCCAAAAATAAATAGCAATGACATATCACATAAGAACTCATAAGTCATCAGCACTATCATCATCAAGTTTAAAAATGTGCAATTAGGTATTGAGGCTTTTTTTTTTTTGTAAGGCGAGGTGTAAGCCTCAAGGCATTTTGAGGCGTGAGCCTTATAAGGAAGACTTGAGGTAAGTTGTTCTTAAGAGAAATGAAAATTTTCATGAGATTTTTTTGCATAGAGAAATTTTAGGGTTTGATTTTTTGGGGATTTCTTTAGAAAACCTTTAAGCCTTGTTTGGATCTATTGTTTTATAACATAAATGGTAAGATTTCTTTAAAAAAATGTGAAATCCGAAAATTAGGGTTTCTTCTTTTGACTTATTTTTGTATGCAATTGTTAGGAGAAATAAGGGAAGGGATGTTATAAAGCAAATGCAAAGTTGTCTTTTGAAATTTTGATTTTTGAAATTAGGGCTTTTCCAAATGAAGTCAATTAAAGCTTGCATGTATTGAAAAACATATTCCTAAGGGTTTAGAGAGGTCTCTAAAGAAAAGAAATTTTAATTTTGAACAAAAATAAGATTTTCTTTATTATTTTATGCTTAATTCCGAAAATAATAAGAGTTTATTTATAAGTAAAAGAAAGAGGAATGTTTTAGAAGGATTTATGATGAATTGGATGACTTTTTAGGTTCCTATATTTTCTATTTTAATTAAATCCAAAATTACTTTATAAAACTATAAAAAATTTTGTATGAGGTTGATGTACTTTGACCTTAAGGATAGGTGGAAGAAGATTATAGGAAGCCTATAAAAGAAATTTTGAAACCTAAAGTTTACTTTGGAAAGAAGTTTAAATTTACTTATTTGTCTTTAGGTAGTGGCAAGAAGAAGAGTAAAGAAAATGGAGAAGAAGCGGATTTCATAGATTTTGGAGCTAGGAAATTCTTTTCCTTCTCATGCTTATATTATTTTGTTATTTATTTGAGAAATGGAATAGTAGTTACTATGTCATACACATGCAATCTAGTTACTTCATTATTTCTTTCATGCTTTATATTAGAAGAAATTCATGATTAGAGATTTATGTCACACATTTATTCATGGAAATATATATGACTTTGTATGTAATGGAAGGAATATATGTGCATATGAAATAATATAGAAAAAAAAAATTGTGCATGATTGAATACGGAGTACCAAAGACGATGCCAAAAGCACATATGAATAATATGGAACATGATGGCCCTTGGGGCAAATAAGAAAAAAGAAATAAATTGCCAAAAGAGGTTTGTGTATCTGATCAGTACACCCCTGATACTCCGGAACGCTTGAATATGTTAAATAAGTGAGATGACATGCATTATACACATCTAAATGACATATGCATATGACACCTACATTATCTTTCATTATGACATAAATAAGATATTATCTTTCATTATGACCTAATCAAGACATTATGAGTTAGAAAAGAAACACATGTTTCCTTTTGCTTAAAGCATGTACATTTTTTAGTCAAATGAGCATGTTTAGGATTAGAAATTTCTGCTGAGCGTAGCTCATTCCCTAGTTTTGGAAAATTTTCAGGAGAACCTACTCTTAGGTGATGGCCGAACACCCGAGGTTTACCTACAATCGACGCGCAACGGGTGGCAGGTTCTTTTACAGTTTTCTGTAGTTGTTGTAGTTCTTTAAATTTTTGGATGGCTTGCAGAGCATGATTAGATTAAATTTTCGCCATCTTGTATATTATGAACAACCTGTGGTTTGGAATTAAAAGTTTTAGAGGCGCTTTTGTTCTTGCATATCTTTACCATTACAATGAAAAGACGAATTGTGATTAACTTAAATGTCTGATCTCGTTCCCTCCTCGTATATACGAGCTACCCGGGCCGGATCGTGACACTATGTTCCACTTATCAGTTGGGGTGTGGAGTAGCACCTTCCAAGATAGGGTGATGCGACAATTTGACAACATCAAATCTTCTTCGATTGAACCAATAGAACGAACGTTCTAGCGAGTAGATGAGTGAGGTGGAGTGAACGTAAATTAGATGCATTATCACCAAACATATACAAAGTTACGGAACAATTGGCATGCATATCTAACATGCATATCTAATGCAAGTAACTTAACTAGAAGGTAACAACAAATGAGAGTTGGTGACTTTGTTAGGCCGGCTCCTCCTGAGCCGGCTAAACCGGTCCTAGTGCATAGCCGGCGGCCAAAGTGGGGCGGAAACAAGAAAGAGAGAGAGAGGGGCGGAAGCTCCTAAGGGCCCACCTATTAATTTAATTTGCTTTCGAGGTAATTTTTGAATTAGGGGGCTGATTAGAAAATTGTAATTGTTCGTTGTCTTTAATTAGTTGCTTTGGGGAAGGATTAGGGTTATGCATGATTTGAATTTTCTTTGAAGTTCTTGGCATCTTGGGCTCTAGATCTCCTTGTCTAGAGATTTGTGAGAGAGAATCCTCCTCTCGAATTGAGGATCCCTTGTATCTTGTTCTAGTATTGGTTTGCTTTGATTCCCTAACTGAAATCCACTATTTTGGGGCAGTTTTTCGCCAGATTTCGTTTATTTCTTGTTGTTTTAACCAATTAGAGGTAGGTTTGCTTGCGAACTCAAGTATTTCCCTTAGGGTTACTTGCGAAGTCAGGTATTTCCTATCAAATTAGTATCAGAGCATCATCTTGGGACCATCGGCGACTGAAATTCTAAAATTTCAGCGGTTTTTTCACATTCTGAAGAAGCTCTCTTGAGATCCTTGGAAGGAAAGATGGCAGGGAAGAAGGCGCAATCGGGCAACTAAAATCAAATTTGGAGGAGAAATTCTCCGATTTCCAAAATCATATTACATCCAATAATGAAAAGGTAGAAGGGATGTTCACCCTGATGGAAGAGATATTGAAGAAAATACTATAAGTGAAGACCAATCCAGCGACATCGGAAGCAAGGGAGACCGCCGGTAGCCATGGGAGAAAAGAAAATCCGAACCCGCTTAGGGGGAGGGAAAATCCAGAAGTATAGATCCTTGAGAGAGAGGATAGCATGCCGCCTCTAGAACCCCTTTCTAGGGAGGAGATGAGTATGGGCTATGAAAGGAGAGGTACTGATTTTGTGGGGAGAAAGGGAGAATTCCACTACCAAGATGCTGATTCTGAAAGGAGAAGGGGGGAAGTTGATGAAGGGTATGGTTATGATCGTCGGAGAGAAGATTGTGACAGCTGGGGAGCACTTCCACTGCGTTGGATGAGAGGTTATGGAGGACCCAGAGGCCACTGGGGTGACCTGAATGTGAGAAAGTTGAAGATGCCTATCTTTGAGGGCAAGAATGGCCATGGTTGGATCTATAAGGTGGAACGATATTTCGCAGTCAACGGGTTAACAGAGGAAGAAAAACTGATGGCGACTGGACTACGTTTGGAGGGGAAGGCACTAGCATGGTACCAATGGCGAGACATGAGGCAACCCATCCGAAGCTGGAGGGAGTTCAAAGAATGCTTACTAGAACGTTTCCGAACCGAAAGGGAAGGAGACTTCTATGAGTAATTTTTTGCCTTGACAGAGGAGAGGACGGTAGCAGAATACCGTGATAAGTTCGAGTACCTGGCCAACATATTGGACCAGCTCTCTTAGACAGTCTTAGAGGGGAACTTTATGAAGGGGAAGAAATCGGAGGTACGGAATGCGGTTAGGGTGATGAGGCCCAGAGACCTAGGGGAGGCCACGGAGCTAGCCCAGTTGGTGGAGGATCAAAGACAGTTGGAAAAAGGGGCTAGGCGAGTAGTTCAGGGGTGTCGTATAGGATGACCACCACCTTCTTAGCTCCCAAGGGGGCAGTACCAGGGAGTCTAAAGGAAGTACCTAAGGAGAGAGAGCTGGAAGAGGGGGAAATGGGGGAAATTTTAAAATGTTAACTAAGAAGGAGGTACAAGAAAAAAAGGGCAAAGGGGTTGTATTTTAGATGCGACGAGAAGTACATACTGAGGCATAGGTGTAAGGACCGAACTCTTCAGGTTCTCAACGTCTGTGATGACAAGGAAGCTGAAAAGGGGGGAGGTGGAAGTGGGTTAGAGATGGAGGAAGAGGAGAAGTTGCATTTGGATGCGACAGAAGTCTCCCTAAACTCTGTAGTGGGATGAACCCCGAATCACACTATGAAGGTGAAGGGAGAGATAGCCAAGAGAGAGGGGGTAGTGTTGATAGATAGTGGGGAAGCCCACAATTTCATCTCCACTCAGATGGTAGATCTGTTGGGGGTGAAATTAGTGGATACAGGGGGTATGGGGTGATGATGGGCACAGGAAAGGTGGAAATGGTTAGAGGAGTTTGTAGGGGAGTGGTGTTGACTATTCAGGAGATACAAGTGAAGGAGGACTTTCTTTCCATGGAATTGGGAAGCCCAATATTATTATGGGAATGAAGTGGTTACAGACCTTGGGAGAGACCAAGGTCAATTAGGGAACTTTGAGAATGGAACTGGTGGTTGGGGGAAAGCGAGTAGTGATGCAGGGTGATGTAGGGCTATCGAAGATTAGAGTATCTCTCAAATCCCTTATCATAACCATAGAGGAGGTGGGAGGAGGATATTTGGTGGAGTTGCATAGCTTGGAGAGAATAAGATTGGAAGAGGAGGGAGACATTCCCTCTTCAGTGCAGCCACTCATACAGCATTACAGCGAGGTCTTTCAACCTCCCTAGGGCCTACCACCGCAGAGGGAATTGGAGCATGCCCTTACTTTAAGGAGGGGGTGTTGCCGATCAATGTTCGTCCCTATCGCTACCCTTAGATCCAGAAGGATGAAATTGAGAAGCTGATTCAGGAGATGCTAGAGGCCGGGATCATCAGGCCGAGTGTGAGCCATTTCTCTACTCCAATTCTACTGGTCAAGAAGAAGGATGGGAGTTGGTGTTTCTGTGTAAACTACATAACTTTGAATAAGGGGGCAGTGCCAGATTAGTTCCCTATTCTGGTGATTGATGAGCTCTTAGATGAATTGTATGGAGCAATCATGTTTTCCAAGTTGGATTTCAAATCTGGGTACCATCAGATCACGATGAGGGAGGCAGACCTTTCAAAGACAGCTTTCAGAACACATGAAAGGCATTATGAGTTTCTGGTGATATCGTTTGGGCTTACTAACGCACCCGCTACTTTCCAGTCCTTGATGAATAGAGTGTTCAAGCAGTACCTCAAGAAGTTTGTTCTGATGTTTTTTTATGACATCCTGGTGTACAACAAAATTGAGGAGCATCTGGAGCACTTAAGGAGGGTTCTTGAAGTTTTACAAGAATATCAGGTGAGGGCCAACCTAAAGAAGTGCAGCTTCACCTAGTCCAGTATGGAGTACTTGGGACATGTAGTGTCCCAGGAGGGAGTGGGGGTCAACCAAATAAATATTGAAGCAATGCAGAGATGGTCTATGCCTAGGAACTTAAAGTAGTTGAGAGGGTTCTTAGGACTGACAGGGTACTATAGGAGATTTTTGATGGGGTACAGTACCATAGCTTGGCTCTTGATTGAACAATTGAAGAAGGACAAATTTTTATGGAGAGATGCAGCAACTCAGGCTTTTGAGAAGTTAAAAAAAGTCATGACTACAGTTCCAGTTTTAGCTCTTCTGGACTTCAGCCAGACCTTTATAGGGGAGATGGATGCGTCAGGATATGGGTTGGGGAGAGTGCTAATGCAAAATCACCGACATATAGCATATTTCAGTCAAGTGTTTTCAACCAGGGCTAGACTGAAGTCGGTATATGAGAGGGAATTGATGGCCATTGTTTTGGCTGTTTAGAAGTGGCGCCCTTACCTATTGGGGAGGCATTTCATAGTCCGGACAGATCATAGGAGCTTGAAGTACTTGTTGGAGCAAAGAATGGTGACCGAGGAGCATCATAGGTGGTTATCCAAGTTATTAGGCTATGATTTTGAAATCCAGTACAGGTTGGGGTTGGAAAATAAAGCGGCAGATGCATTATCCAGATGTGTTGGAGAGCTTCAGGAGTTAGTTGTTTCAGTACCACTGGGGGGAGTGGGCGATCAAGGAAGAGAGTATGCAGAATGAGGAGTTGAAGAATATTAGAGAAGATTTGATGAAAGGTGAGAGTAGCCACATGGGGTAATATCTTGAAGGGGGAGGCTCTTGCATAAAGGAATGTTCGTGATGCCACAAAACTCCATATACATTCCCCACTTATTGCAGGAGTTCCACGACAATGCAATTGGAAGTCATTTAGGGGTCCAGAAGACCTATAGAAAGCTGGCATCCAAGCTCTACTGGAAGGGGATGTACAAAGATGTTGAGGAGATAGTGACGAAGTGTGAAGTGTGCCAGAGAAACAAATATATAGCAATGGCTCCCAGAGGACCACTCCAAACCTTGGCACTTCCAAACAGAGTATGGGAGGAAGTATCCATGGATTTCATCGACAGCCTTCCACGATTAGAAGGGTTCACGGTCATTATGGTGGTCGTTGACAGATTGAGTTAATATGCACACTTCATCCTCTAACGATATCCCTACACAAAAGTGTCAGTGGCGACGGCATTCATCCGAGAGGTGGTTAGGCTGCATGGGGTTCTAGATTCGATTGTATCTGATCGGGACAATGTGTTCCTCAGTCAGTTTTGGAAGGAGCTGTTCAAATTGCAAGGCACTGTTCTCAAGGGAGGCACCGCTTACCATCCACAGACAGACGGGCAAACGGAGGTGGTGAACCAAAGTTTGGAGACTTATTTGAGGTGTTTCGCTTCTGAAACACTGCAAAGTGGGCCAAATGGTTAGCCTAGGCAGAGTATTGGTATAATACTTCGTACTATACTACTTCACAGATGACTCCATTCAAAGTGTTATACATAAGAGACACCCCACACTTGGTGACTTTTGGAAGAGGAAGTACACCAGTCTCTTCAGTTGAGCAGAACTTAGAAGAAAGGGACAAGGTATTGGAAGAGCTGAAGAAACATCTGTTGCGTGCACAACAAAACATAAAGAAGCAGGCCGACATACACAAGAGAGACATATGTATGAAGTGGGGGAGAAAGTGCTCCTAAAACTACCTAAAACAATGACCTTACAGGCAGAGGTCAGTTGCCCACAGAAGGAACGAGAAGTTGGCTCCGATGTATTTTGGACCCTACGAGATTGTGGGCAAAATTGGAGCAGTGGCATATCGTCTGAAGTTACCCCCATCTGCTACTATACACCCAGTCTTCCATGTGTCACAGTTGAGAAGAGCTCTAGGGGAGCAGACAGTTAGTATGGAGTTGCCAGCTACATTTACATAAGAATTAGAAGTGATATTAGAACCACTAGAGCTATGAGGTGTCATATTCAATAAAAAGGGGGATCAAGAAGTGCTTATTAGGTGGAAGGGCCTTCCCAAATTTGATGCTACCTGGGTAAAAGATCAGTTCCATTCATTTCACCTTGAGGACAAGGTGAGTCTTGGGAGGGAGATAGTGTTAGGCCAGCTCATCCTGAGCCGGCTGAACCGGTCCCTAGTGGATCGATTTTGGTGTATAGCCGGTGGCCCAAGTGGGGCGAAACCAGGAAAAGAGAGAGAGAGAGGGGCGGAAGCTCCTAAGGGCCCACCTATTAATTAAATTTACTTTGAAGGGAATTTTTGAATTAGGGGGGCTGATTAGAAAAATTGTAATTGTTCGTTGTCTTTAATTAGTTGCTTTGGGGAAGGACTAGGGTTATGCATGATTTGAATTTTCTTTGAAGTTCTTGGAGTCTTGGGCTCTAGATGTCCTTGTCTAGATATTTGGGAGAGACAATCCTCCTCTCGAATTGAGGATCCCTTGTATCTTGTTCTAGTGTTTGTTTGCTTTGATTCCCTTATTGAAATCCACTATTTTGGGGCTCTTGTCCCCCATATTTTGTTTATTTCTTGCTGTTTTTACCAATTAGCGGTAGGTTTGCTTGCGAACACAAGTATTTCCCTTAGGGTTACTTGCAAACTCAAATATTTCCTATCAAACTTATTGAGATTGGGCAGATCATAAGCATCACTCTATTTACTGAAGGCCCGGATTAGACCTCCTGAAACAAACTATCCTAGTATGCAGTTTAAAAAAGTAATATTAATTTGACATCACCTATTCATTTACCTTTTTTTTATTACTTGAATATTATGCAAGAGAGGATGGATTACTTTATATATACCAAAGGCATCTCCAAACTATTTATTGATGTAGGCACGGTGACAATGCAAATTCAATGATGTTGGCTCCAAATGAGATCACAGAGTTGTAATCCTAGACCCAACAAGACATGTTGTTTCAATAAACTCAATTGGTCATCATAGGTGCACACAATGAAGGGAAAAGGCGATCAAGGAGGCTCGACAAGCACCTACTAAGAATACATCTAGGACATATGCCATTCCACGTCAAAGGATAACTTAGCTGATTGTGTATTCAAGAAGCTGCTTCTACTTAGTTGTTATGTCCCATATTTTCATCATAGTTATATTGAATAATTATTTAAAAAAAATTTCACATAACAAGTTGGTGATGTCGACATAACTTATAAATAAATTACAAGGAAATTATGGAGTAGGCACATAATGGAAAACATTGCATGCTTTTGCACCGACAGCTTAGTCATCTAAGAAATACAATATAACACAACCAAAGATAGAATAAATTACAATTTTAACTATTTGATTCCACAAAATTACCCCAAAAATAATAACAACTCTTGCGAGCGATAGGAAAATAAAGATATGATTACACAATCGATATGCATGAAATCATATATAACATAGTGATATAAGTGACAAATAAATTATAACTTCATCCAAAAACCTATACGGAAAATACTGCAAAAAATCAAGAAAATAATAGAGAATATATTAACTATGGCCTAGAAACTTCATCAATTCCTCTCCTTTTCAACTTATGCATTCGGGCTTATAGTAATTGAGTCAGACAACATGATATGTAATACACAAACTATCGTTAAATCTCCTGTCAATTCGATACAACTAAAATTTTTTTCTTCATACCATATAGAAGTGGTCTACTCATCAATTGGACTGTAATATGAAATCATCCTCAGTGGTGCTCAACTTTGTTATTCCTCATAATCTGCATCGTTTTGTTCTACTCTTCAGTTGGATCGCATCAACTCATGGAATGTAATTTGAATGAAATTAAGCCTGAGTGCCTGACTGCATGAAAATCTGTTCTGTAATCTATCTTATAATTGCATACATCTAAATCCGATTAGAAAAACACTTGCAGGGTCATAATGCATTCTCATGACATTCACATGTAGTCTAAGTATCAACTAATCATAATTCAATGCCTAAAGATGCATACAAAAGTGGTATGCCTCATTAGACAGCACCTGCATTTCTAATATACAATTGGAAGCAGACTCACAAGTTGCCCTTTGGCGAATTGTGGTCATCTCAAACAAAGGGTTGGACAATCTCTCATTGGCTTTTTTAAAACCACAGCTTATCATCAACGTAAGATAGGATGGTCTTCAAAACAACTCAAGCAAAATCTAATGAAATTAACACAAAATTGTTTGGAATCAACAGTTGTGGTTATATAGTTCCTATTGGTTACTCTTTAATAGACATTTGTAACTCAGAACTTACGAACAATAATGATTTATTTGATTGTACGTTGTCAAGTCAGCTAACTATGGGCACTCATGTGTCAAGCATTTAACAGTGAAAGAGGAATCCAATGCTTTTCTTAGCCCTAAAATGAACATGACTTAAGATATAAACAACGGAAAATGTTGTGAAAATTTTATTTAGCAATAGTAATTTATATTGGATTCCTCTTATAGTGATATAATGTAACTAAACCTTTATGCAGGACCAAATATGACCAAAATTAATGAATGTTGTCTAGACATATGAAAATGAGCCCCTTCATTACCATGCGCATGAAGGACAAAATTATGTATGTTTTAAGGTCATTATATAATTAAATGAGATTTTTTTAAATTATAATAAACCTCAAAATTTTAACTTCAAAATTTTAAGTATTTACTATATTTTTAAGATAAAAAGATACACATTTTTTTATTAAAATAAAAGTTATACCAAATATAAAATTATCAGCAATAAATAATCAAAATTACATTTAAATTTCATAAAAATTATTTCTTGGAATATTTAAAGCTAAACAAATTATTTATGCCTTCTATAAAATTGTGAAATGATTTTGTATTTTCTTCAAATCCCTACTCCTATTTAAGGTTTTTATTAATGGCATTCTCTTTTTAAAATAAATAAATAAATTAGTGCTCCTTTTTAAAATTTCCCTATTTGGATTTGGGTCATGACTTTGAGCCCGGATTCTACGTTTGCTATTGAAGCTTCATGGATCTCAAATATCTACTAAGTTGGGAAAAACTTGAGCTCAAGCAACAAAATTTAAGTCATGCCAAGGCTACACGCAACAATAATCATTAATATTCCAAAGCTATACGCAATAATAGTCGTAATCATTTTTTAGCTTATGCCTAACAAAGATCATATGGCGTGTCCATAATTAGTTAAAAGATGTAACTTGCCCTAAATTTAAAAATTATTTTTGTAAATTTATAAATAGTTATCGAATGAATATAGCAATGATAAAATTTGGTTGTCCTAAAAACTACCATAAGAAATAAGTTTTCCATTTTCTCGATCTCCTCTTTTCTTCCTCCCTTTTTTATCTCTAGAAGTATTTCTTATGTCATTTCTGACTAAGATGCTTTTGGATTTCTACAATAACATCAACCATGGACATGTCGCTACACTAATTTTTTTCTCTATAACAACATAGTGTATATCTGAATATGTTCCATGCTTAAATCAATCAAGGTTAACATAGCATAAATAAGGAACACTAGCCAAAACATTAACTCAGACTTGCCCTAGCATGAGTAGTCACTCACCCTAGCCCAAGGGATCACTTGCCTAAGCCTGAGAGTCACTTTCCCTAGCTTGAGAGGGTACTTGCACCAGTCAACAGGATCCGCTAACCCATGATTGCAAAGGCTAGCAACTTCATCAACAATAGGCATTCTCTTCTAAGGCTTGCGATCTCATCTACCCACTCAGTGACTTCTCCAGCCACTTCTCTAAGAAGCTTTCCATGTGTACCCATTTACTCCTAACCCTCATATCCACATATGCTTATTAGAGTTTTGAACACAGTTTCCACTTGCTTGTTACTATATTGTCACATATTTTATATTCATCTTAATGAGGCCAAAATGTAGCTTCTCTTGTAAGGCCCAAAATCCTATAAATATGGGGTTAAAGAGCCATTTTCACATGTATAATTATTTTGAGCATTGTGTGCTTGCAATACAATTCTTCTCTTTAGAAATATCTCTTTGATGCTTTCTTTTTCTCTATATCTCTCTATTTATTATTCTACTTGAACCTTATAAGTGTTGCAAGTAGAGTTTTGGCACTGCTATGGACAGATATGAATCCAACATCTTGAAGGTGCAACGAATATGGATTAATGCCATGAGCAAAAAACCAGACATTACGAGAAACCAAGCAACCAAACAAAGAAGAATTTCTAAACATAGAGAACCAAAAGTTCCTGAACAATAAATAACTTGCTGAGAGGATGGCAAGGATGATCCATGGAACTCTACAAAGGGCTCCAAGAGCCATTCTGATAGTGGAGATGCTAGAAGGTTGTAATTCAATAAGTCGAAGTCAACTATCAAGCATCAAGGCGCTAACCTCTATGCTAGCCATAGATGAAGCTTACTACCCTAACAACAATTTAGATTCCACCTCTCCACCAAGACGAGTTGAGAGACAAAGGTTGCAACTTGCGAATGTATTTTGCAATGAAAATCATATAAGCAAAAGCCCTGATGAAGTTTAAAATTCTGTACCTTGAATAAACCAAAGGACAAATCAAGATGACCATATAACCTATTTTGAGTCAACCACCTTGCTACTTGGCATAAGCAATGCTCTAAATTGCCGCATTTTTTTCACCAAATTTAAGGAATTACCTCTTCGAGGATTCTCGAACCTCCCGTTAAGAGTTTCACTTCTTTAGCTATTCATCATCCAATCCGCCAGCGCCCAAAAAACCTCGATAAACTCACATGCTCTTTTGAATATGAGAAAAGTTTGGTAAGTTGCTTAGGAATTTTAAAAAGACCTGAAACTTATAGTTACCAAAGCCACCCTCGCCTGAGGTTTGTGGGAAGAACCAGTTAGGTACTCTCTTTACTTGAAGCAACCAAAAGCATTGGAGAAGTTATTGGAACTCGTCAATCACATCAATGTTAAGGAGTATAAAAGCTTAGCCAAGCACTCCTCCCCAATGAGTTCGTAGTTATGATAGATGTACCAGGCAAGACTTCCCATGAGTCCCTAGTTATGATAGAAGCCACCCTAATGTCCAAAGAATGGAGAGAATATCCCATTTCCGACAAACTTACTCATACCACCACTAGAAGGCATGCAACCTAAGGGGCCATTGAGAATCATTGGTCCATCAATCATAAAAAACGAAGAGACGCCAATCTCCACTCACCAGTAGTATGAAGAGAGGCCATCTCCTGTCCATCAATGCAGTAATCCCCCAGTACCTCCAGTAATTATGGAAGGCCCACATATCATTTTTAGCAACTACCCAACCAATGTGTTCGGGGTTTACCAATCATCCCATGTGTTGACACTTCAAGAAGGTTAACCAGCAAGGTCATATCAGCTCGATCATGAAGGTTGAAAATTTCAAAGCAGGCATATACTTATCGGCAACATCCCATCCACTAATCTGAGATGCACTAACCATTAACTCAAATCTCTATAAGTACTAGAGCAAACTTATTAAGGAAACCATGATGTTACCTATCTTCCTACAGTTAAGTCATTCTTGATTTATCAGAAAACATTTATATAAAACATGAGCCAATTCTGTCCCAACAGAGTTTCCAAAGCCAATATAAAGAGCCAGATCAGCATGCATAATAACCACTTGTCTAATGTCCAAAGCAGCCCTCGTGTAGGCCATAAGTAGAACCTCAAGAGATTACTTCCACTTACTTCTGTTGATCTTTTTTTTTTTTTTTTTTTTTTCCTTTTCCGAGTTTTGAGCAAAGTACTTCATAGACGGAAGCTTAAAAAAGTTACTCCCTCTAGGTTTGAAAAAAAAAAGGCATTAGGAGTTCATGATTTCTCCCAAAAGCCAATTCCTTCAAGGCAATCTAACATTTTTTAGGAGTTGTTTGGTTCAATGTTATCCATATAATAACGTTATTCAAATAAAATATTATCAAAATGACACATTAAAACACAGGACAAAGGAGCAATCAAATACCTGCATAGCAAGAGCGTCCATGTCCGCCCTAAGAGCAAACCGGGGTCCCTCGCCTGACCCGATCGATGCGATGACCCCTGTCTTGGCAATCGGCCAAGCGTAATCAACTGCGAGGGAATCCAGTTCCGATCTGATCAGTTCGCTAGTCTTGTACTCCTTGAAAGCGAGCTCCGGATGCTGGTGGATTCTCCTCCGTATCCCCTTCAGCCAATCGAAGAACTCTGGAGCTCTCGCCTCTTGCAGGAGAACTTCCGCTCTGGAACACGGCATTGCTGTTGTGGTAACTGCTGGGGCGCCACATGATGGCGGAGGAAAGAAAGAGGAGAAGAGCAGATAGAAACTGAAGAGAAAGCAAGAGAGAGAAGCAGCCATGGAGGATTGAAGAAAGAGCAGTCGTTAATCCTGCAGAAGTAGTTAATCCTGTGCGTTAACTTCTGATAATTATTGGGAAATTTTTAAAAAGGAGCACGATAATTATCACAATTAATAAAATAAACAGATTTATTTAAAAATTTCAGAAAAAGCTGATTCGTCAAAATAAATGGTACATTAAGAATAAATCAATTCCTCAAAATAATTAGCACATTTAGAATGTGCCAATTATTTTGGATTATTCTGAATAAGCCAAATGTTTTGGCGGGCGTGCTCATTAAAAAAGAGAGAGAAAGTGACAGGTAGAGAGAGAGAAAGGCAAAAGGAAAAAAAAGAGATACATTTTTTTTTTTTTGGAAAATTTGGGGCAAATCCCTTTCATATATCAAAAAGATTACAAGTAAAGTAATTACCAAAAACTATAACTCCAAAACTCAAAAAGGAGTTTAGGAGTTCTAAAAAAAGAGAAAATACATGAAGGAAAAGTAAAAACTAAAGTGGCTTAAGAGCCTAAAGGACTCAGGCTGTTCTGTCAATTCACGAAATGGGTCAGTTCTCGATAGGGTTTGGTCAGAACAAAAACCCCTGGTTGCCAAAAGACCGTCCAAGGGGTTAGCTGAAAATTAGCATTCATCATTGTCCTTTCAAAAAATCCCCCCAGGTTACCAGTAAGAGAGACAAAATTTACTAGCACCTCCAAACAGAATGTAGAGAGAACAGTAGCAACAACAAAGGGATTCATCCGCCAAATGAACATCCCATATATCATATTGAAGAAGTATAAATGGGATCCTCGGATTGAAGCAAGAGGGGCACAGCGATCCAAAACAGAGAAAGGCAGTCAATTAGCAGTGCAAAACAAAACGCCTTTTAAGATCATCAAAATGCTTCCAGTATTTGACTTTTGCAAGAATAGCAAGGCGGATAACAGAGGTAATCTTAGAAGGACTTCTCCAAACCATTTCAAACCTTCTTGAATTTCTCTCCCTCCATAAGAAATAAATAGAACTGCAAATAGTATAATAGCAGAATGTTTTCTCCCAACTGCTGTAATCCAGTTATTCATCAAAATATACGAAAGTCTGCATCATATTCGGCCTTAAGAGAAAGGATCTCAGAGGCGGTAGGAGAGATGAAATGACAGAGAATGTAAAATCACAGGTAAAAAATAAGTGTGAATGACTTTCACTACCATCACCACAAAAGGAGCAAGGCAAGTAAGCATCAATTCCTCTTAAAATAAGTTGATCAGCAGTTTTTAATTTACCAAGCATAAGAAGAAAATCGGAGAGACTTCTTCTTATGCCAAATAAATTTGTGCCAAGAAACTTCCTCAACAACACTAAAGTAACTAGTGTAAAAGGTGGAGAATGTTGGAGTAGGAGAGCCAAGCCAGAGCACCATCGGATGCTCAAAAATATTTAAACCCATAATCTCAGCCACCAGCAGATTTGGGGTAGAGGGAGGTAAAGTCCAGCCAGAGCCATTAGTATAACAATTCACAAAGGAATCCTCAAATTTAAAGGACTGCATAATATCCTTAAGGGATTTTCCATTACACCAATGATCCCATTCCATAGAGAACTTGCAGTTATAGGATAAAGAGAAAGAAAAAATTCTTTTAATCCCTGAAGCAGCATGATGAATTTTCCTCCATAATTTCGAAGTAGTAGAGTTGATGGGTTTACAAGGGGAGATGTATTTGTTCTTAAACCAAGCCATAACCCCATTGTCCCTAGTAAAGAACCTCCAAATGAAAGAATAGAGATTGGCGTGAATAAGTGCGTCAATTGAGGGAATACCAAGTCCCCCCAAACTAGTAGGCATAGCCGTTTTACCCCAAGAAATTAATTGAAGTTTCCTCTCATTAATCCTGCCATAAAATAGGAACCTGGAACAAAGCCTAGAGATGATTTTACAACAAGACTTTGGTAATATGGATCCCCTTATCCAATAAGCAAGAGAATTTGCAATGGAGAACTTGATGAATTGAACTTTACCTGCAAAAGAGAGAAATTTAACTTTCCAGCCATCCAGTAGAGTAAAAATTTTACTCGCGAGTGGTTGGAAGTGAGTAGAATTGAGGCAGCCGGTAGCAATGGGAATCCCAAGATAATTGAGAAAGGAATTGTGGTTGAAGATGCCCAGGCAATCACAAATGGAAGTAAAGTTAGAGACATCTTTTGAAAAGATAATAAAACTCTGTGCAGGATTAATATGAAGGCCGGACGCATTAGAAAAAATAGAAATAGCTTTGGTAAGGGAAACAGCATTAGAAGAAGTAGCCTTGCCAAAGACTAAAACGTCGTCAGCATAAAGAAGATGCGTAATAAAAAGACCTTTCATCTGAGGGCTAATAAATTGAGGGCTTCCATTATCCAAGGTGCAAGAAAAGCCGTCCATTACGATGCAGAAAAGAAGTGGGGATAAAGGGCAACCTTGTCTTAAACTCGAAGATGAGCTGAAAAACCCATTCAATGAACCATTGATGCAAATGGAAAAATAAACATTTGAAATGCAGCCTTTTACCCATTTAATAAAATTATCAGGGAATCCTTTTTATCTCATTCTTTGAAGAAGAAAATCATGGGAGACAGCATCGAAGGCTTTGAGAATGTCCAACTTCACACAAAAGGAATTCTTAAAACCTTTTAAGATCTCATTAGCTAACAAGATATTATCAGTAGAGCAGAGATCTTTTATGAACCCAGTCTGGCTTTCATGAATAATGTTAGGTAAAACAACCTTGAATCTATTAGCCACCAGCTTAGCCATGATTTTGTACAAAACATTGCATAGTGAGATAGGTCTGAAGTCAGAGATAAGAGAATCATGAGCCCCTTTAGGGATTAAAGCCAAAGCCGTGGCTTTAACACTCCTAGGTAAGTAACCAGTTGCAAAAAATTCCATGACAGCATTACAAATAATAGGCCCAGTGATGTGCCATGCTCTCTTATAGAAAGCAAAGGAGAAACCGTCCATGCTGGGTGCAGAAGTGTCACACCCGCTAAAAACAGATTTCTTAATCTCATCATAGGTAAAAGGAGCAATCAAAAAATTGATCATGTCATGAGGGATGCAATTGCCCGGTTTGATGGAAAAGTTCTCAGCGTTGATGGGTTTGGGGGGGTTGAAGAGATTTTTAAAGTGCTGTATGAAGGCAGAGGCAATGCCTTGAGGAGTAGTATGAGTCCCATGAGCATCCGAGATTTGAAATAAGTTATTGTGATTCCTCCTTGCTCGAATTTTAGCATATAAGAAACCCAAATTATCATCACCTTGAGACAACCACTTTGCTTTTGCACGTTGGGATACCCATGAAGCCCAAGAGGCTTGAAGGCAAGCAAGATTACTGTTTATTTCTTTCAGAGAAATGTTTAAAGTGGAGTCCAATGGCATGTTCTGAAGATGCTCTAAACAAATTTGCTGCTTGTTCTTAAGATCCATGATTTGATTGGAAAGGTAATTGGAGGAAGCCCACACCCTCTTCCTTAAAGCACCTTTGAGACTTTGTAAGCAGTGGTGAAGATGACATATGGGCCCCTTGTGGGTAGGTTGAGAGAAAGCAGAGAGTACTTCATCCCAAAAACCATTCATAAAGGTCCAGTAATTTTTGAAAAGGAAGCGATTAGGTAACTTACAAAGAGATACATCGGTAGAGGGTTTTAAAATTATTAGTTTTATAATATTTACATAATTTAATTAATGTTATATTTATATTTTATTTATTTTAAAATAAATATAATAGTTATAAATATTTAAATCTTATAGTTATAAATATTAAAATATTTTTTTATGAATATTAATTAAATTTATATTTATAAATATTAATTAAATTTATATTATAAATATTAATTAAATTTTTTTATAAATCTTATAGTTTATAAATATTTAAATCTTATATTTATAAATATTTAAATGATTTTTTATAACTATCATTTAAATTTATAGTTTTAAATATTAATTAATTTTTTTTATATAAATATTTAAATCTTATAAAATTTATGACTATAAATGTTAATTAAGTTATAAATTTTAAATAAACTTATTAAATTTAATTTAAAATATAAATTAAATTAAATTTAAAATATAAACTTAATTAAATTTAATTAAGCTATAGATTTTAACATAATTAAATTAAATTAAAAATAAATTTAAAATATAATGTAATTACATTAAATTAAGGTATAAATTTAGATAAAGTTATTAAAATTAAAATGTAATTAAATTAAATTAAGGTATAAATTTAAATAAAGTTATTAAAATTAAAATGTAATTAAATTAAATCAAGGTATAAATTTAAATAAAGTTATTAAAATTTAAATATAATTAAATTAAATTAAGTTATAAATTTATATAAAGTTATTAAATTTATAAATTAATAACGTATAACTTTATTTAATTTTTTTTATTAAATTAAGTTACCCAGTGATGCTTAGTTTGGTTGATGAGCAAGTGCGGTTGGGAACCCCCCAACCCGTGCTCGATTCCCTCGGGCAGCAGCGCCCCTCCAGGGGTGACCCAATAAGCACGGGCCACGAGTAGTAATAGGTGTGGGTTGCTCGTCTAGGTCAATCGAGGAGACTAGTGGACATCGCCAAGCACGTCATAAACTAACATGGTAATGGGCCGATACTCCACGTTCGAAATAATAATAATTTATAACTTATAATTATAACATAATTAAATTAAATTAGGATTTTTATATGTTTAACATGAAAAATTTTAGCAAAAAATTATATAAAATTTGTATAGGAGAGAGGCAGCGGTATAGAGTATTATTCTCTCTCTCAATATTTTTCTCTTTCTCAGACTTCTCTCTCTCTCTCTCTTATCTCTCGTCAAGACTCCATATTGCTCTCTCTCCACCTCAACATGCATTTCTCTCTGTCCACCTAAACACGCCAAAATAATTGGTGCATTCATAATGGTGAATGCCCATTTAATTTGGCAAATTATCTCCTTAAATTTTAAAATAAATCTACTCCTTTTAATAATTGTGATAATTAAGATGCTCCTTTTTAAAAATTACCCAAAATTATTTCATGAGATAATTTTTAAATCTTATTAAATTCTGTAACATTTAAAATTTAAGGCAGTTAGTTTATTAAAAAATTAATTTTATTTTATTTTTTAAATAAGAATTATTTATTAATTTAATTTAATTATCATTAATAAATAATATAATTAAAATAGTTTAATTATTAAATAATTTAAATAGATAATTATTTATTAATTATTTAAAATAAGTAAATACTTAATTATTACTTTCACTACTAATTATTTAATTAAATATTTAAAAGTTATTTTAATAAGTTCTAATCACTAATTCTACTATTAATCAACTAATAAATCATTTAAGTATTCCATCATTTTATAATTATTTAATTACTATTTATAGTACTAATTATTTAATTAATTAAACTAATTAGATTGATTATTTAACACTATTCTTCTTTGTACTGGACTACTTGGGGTTCGCTTGTTGCTAAAGAAGCTCCTTCGCCTTCTTTGGCAACCTTGTTCCTATTTGATCGGAAGTCACAGTTGAAGTCGTCGTGAAAGTAATGATCTTTTTTCCCCGATATACAGAGGGCAAATGAGGCCATTGTAGTGGAAGCAATATAACAAAGAAAACATAGAACAATGCGAGAAGAATAGTAACTAAACTGTAGAAAAATGTAATGATACTAACATTCAGGTTATCAGCCATTGATGTAACACACCTTATATTTGAGTAATTCATGGGTCTAAAAGTAGTATACCAAAAGATAAAGACACAACAGTAAGGGATTCCACATCAGTCCTCCCCTACTTCAAAAGCATTCATATCAGACATTAATTTCAAATGTTGCAGAATTAGGGGGATGGTAAGGACTAATATTGATCACGTTGAAAGTAGAGGATGTAAGTACATTCGAAGGTAGGTCCACCATGTAAGTGTTGTCGTTGATTCTATGTTTGATAGCAAATGGGCTGATCTTTCTCGGACTGAGCTTCGAGAAAGTACCCGTGGGGAATCTCTCCTTTCTGAGTCAGACCATGACCAATTCGCCCGGACGAAAAACCTATGACCGTCAGTGTACATCAACCATTCGCTTATACAACTAATTAGAAGATTGCAATGTGTTACAAACATTCTCCAGCATTGACTTGAAGTTTTAGGCTAGCTTAGTTTCTGTCGAATTGAGGCACTTTGGATGAATTGTGATGCCTACAATATGATTAGGCGGTTTAGTATAGACAATGTTAAGAGGATACATACCAGTGGATCAATTGGACATAAAATTACTGCAAATTCAGCTTGGCACAAAATTTCATCCCATCTCTTCGGATTGTCTGCACTAGGCATCGTAGCATGTTACCAAGTGTGAGATTTACTACCTCAAATTCCACTGGTATTACGATGCTGATTTATGGCATTACCACATTATGAAGCGCTGCAACACTGACCTCTATTCTACCAAAGCGCTAAATTAATTGACATTTCTCCTAAGGCTCCGACGTTGTAATATTCTGATCTGATGTCAGGGTGTTATTATAATATCCAACTTTACCGGTAATGAAAAATTCAAAAGTCAATTCATTTAAAGTTAAATAAGTTTTAAAAACACTTTAATAACTAATTACTATTAAATGAATGAAGTATTATAATTAAGTAAAGTTAATTACTAACGGTTATTTATTGAAGAGATGTTTCCTTTGGGATGTATGATGAGATAGCAGTTATTGGTTTGCAGCCACTCTTATAGTGGTTTTCATGAGAAGCTTTGGAGGCAAATAATGATAAAGGAGTTGTTGTATGTGAATCAGAGAGGAATTATAGGTTACGGCACAGTGCAGGTTTCAGTATAGTACAAGATTCAGAATAGTGGAATACTGTAATTTTCAGCACAGTATCCAGAAATCCTTGTAGCAGTTTTAGGTAGCAGAGAGCCTGTAGCAATTCGGCAAGAGGAATTGGGGGCACAGTGGTAAATTGGGATCAATTGAGAGTAATTAAACAATAGCCGTGTGAGGTCAGTGTGCTGTTGAGGTGAATAATAGAAGGAAGATAGAAAATTAATCGATATAGTGTTGGAAATCATAGAGGATCGGAAATTCGGAATAGTTCTGCGTAGAGGAAATCGGTACTGTGGATGAAGAATCGATAATTGTGAAGTAAGAATAAGAAGAAAAAGTGGTAGAAGAAAGAAAGATATAAGAATTTTGATATTCGTTGTTATCTTCTATATTACTTAAATTCAGTAAAATTTCTAAAGATGATACTCTAGCCTTACTATAGCACCACATAGTACCCCTTAACAATATATGAAATATTACTAACAAAAACATTTCATCTTATGATCGTACGATAATTTTGAACATTTGAAATTTTTTATAAAACATCTAACAGTTCTCATTCTTCTCATCAAACGGAAGTAACTAATAACTTTAAATTTCTACATGATATATTTATAGAGCCACTACAGAAATTCAAACTAATATATCACTGGGAAATTTACATACCTAAAATTTAGATTTCAAATAAAGATAAATACTAACATAATATAACATATGGAATACTTGTCAATTTAATCTGCTATGATTTTCTCCTTTTTTTTTCCTATAACAACAGTCAGTAAGAAATATACTGCTAAGCTATGAGGCTCAAAAAGTTATGAAACTTAAATAATATTTAAATTACATGATAACAATTTCATAACATTAACACATAAATAAAGAGAAGATTTCATAAAATTGCATTTCACATTAATCTTTATTTTCTCTTAAATGCGTACTGAATATCAATTTTACTCATTAAAAGATTTGACTATTCTTTCATAAACATATTCAATGGAGCCTAGGTATATCTGGTATTATCGCCATTGAATTATATAGAGGACTCTTTTACCTCTTTAGGTGTTCCTTTTGCCTCACCTGCTATCACTATAGGAAAATCGCGTGTTACCAAATGGACATAATTCGTCAGAAAACGCTCAAAATTCGTAGGAAATTAGTATTTCCGGCGGAATTCCGGCGAATTTTTTTTCGCAGGTTACATACGCGTCGGAAAAGTCATACCGGCGCAAAATAAGCCGCCGGAAAAGTCATACCGGCGCAAAAAAAAATGAAAAACCAAATGCCGGAACGCACCTCGGCAGCCCTCCTTCACCAGCAAGGCCCAGGGCCCGCCTAAATCCTGCTTCTGCAGCCAGCCGAACCCACCCAGATTGATGGCCAGCTGACCCGCGTTGTAGCACACGCCTTCAGCGGGATTCGAACACCCGCCGACAAGTAATCAATCCCGTCTCCCAACCACTGCGCCACTAAGTTAAATATACACTTTTAAGTTATATTAAAAGTTATATAAATTTATTTAACTTAATTAAATAAATTTATTTTAACAAAGACTTATTTATTTAATTTAACAATGTATTATTAATTTAAATAATTTAAGTTAATAATATTTAAAATTATTTAATTTAATAATGAATTATTAATTATTATTAATTTAATTTAATTTAATAATATCTAATTTAATTAAATTTATTTCATAATAAGTTATTAAATTATTTAACTTAATTTAACAAAATAATTAATAATTAATATTTATTATAGTCATTATTTAAGAAAAATTAATTTTGGTCAGAAATTCCGTCGGAAAATTTGTCTGAGATGTTCCGTTGATAATCCGCCGGAAACTTCGCCAAAATTTGTGACGAATTTATTTATGCCGGAAATTCTGTCAGTAATGAGCTGTTTTCCTGTAGTGTATGCGGGTATCATGTTCTTTGGGGTCTCTTTTGCTCCATTTAAAATGTAGTTTCATATATAGGAACCCTTTTGTCAAACTTACAATGGTAAGTTATACATCATTTATAGTCAAACTTTATTTTTAAATTGATATTCACTAAACTTTTAAGTATTCATAAGTCATACTTAAGTTGTTGCATGCTTTCATAAAACATCTCTTCTAATCTTTATACAATTAAAATGCATATCATATGTAAGGAAATTGATGTCTTTCCAAAATAGTATCAAATAAGAAAACAATTAGATTAATATACTAAATCATATTTTATACTTAGTTGATTAAAATATGTATCTAGTCGTTCATACTTGAAAACTTGGAGGTAAAATCCTTTATATACATTAAATTACTTTTGAAAACTTTTTTACTTTAATGCATTCAAAAATAACCTCCATACTTGTAATTGAAAGTCATTATATTTGAAATATAAATGTATTACTTACCTCTTTAACGAACCGCTTCTTCCAATTCTACACCACATAATCTTTTCCTTTGATAAACTTCTCAAAAGATCTTTGCATAAATCTGATGAATCTAAAAATAATAATTGTTATACACCTCTTTAGAAC
This sequence comes from Dendrobium officinale, assembly GCA_019514585.1. Lineage (NCBI taxonomy): Eukaryota > Viridiplantae > Streptophyta > Magnoliopsida > Asparagales > Orchidaceae > Dendrobium > Dendrobium officinale. Next base: position 46,445,626 of record CM033690.1, on the reverse strand, counting down.
TTTTACCATTACTTATTAATTTATAAGACAACCATAACTAATACAGACAAACTAGAATTTCTTACCTCAAGTCATTCCTTCAATTATCCACTATTCCCTTTTAATTAGAATTTCTTCACTAAATTCCACTCTCAACTATGACTGTAGCATTCCATAGATCCTAACAATATACTCATCATTCTTTATAAATCTTGCAAACTCTAAATTTTTCATACCTGAAAAATTTGGCTCTTACAAATCTTCCCTCATTTAAAATTTTGTCCTTGAATTTAGATTTTCATAGCTCTTGAAATAAATGAGGGAACTTCTGTTTCATGTTTGTCTCTCTTTCCCATGTAGCATCCTTCACTGATATGTGCTTCCACTAAACTTTCACAAAAGGAATTATTATGTTTCTCAATTTATGAACTTCCCTTTCCAATGCCCTTTCAGGTTCTTCAATATAAGTTAGATCATTTTGAAGTTCAATGTCATTCTGAGGAACTCTCTGAATTTCATCTATAAGACAGTAACCCATTTTTTGAGCATTGATACATGGAACACATTATGTATATTAGACATATATGTAGGTAGAGCTAATTTATAAGCAACTTGTCCTACTCTTTCAATGATCTCAAATGGACTAATATATCTAGGATTAAGCTTTCCACCTTGACCAAATTTAGAGACACCCTTTATTGGTCTCACTTTCAAGAATACAAAATATCCAATATAAAATTATATCATTTTATGCTTGGGGTCATAATATTTTTGTTGGTGTTCTTGAGCTACTTTTAATCTGTCTCTAATTAATCTGACATTTTCAGTAGCTTGATCCATTAACTGTGGACCAAACATTTGCCTTTCCGCAACTTCAAGCCAACTCAAGGGAGTTCTACATTTCATACCATACAAAACTTCATATTGAGCCATCTTGATACTGAATTGGTAGCTATTATTATATGCGAATTCGATCAATGGAAAATGATCTTTCAAGCTTCCTCCAAAATTTAAAATATACAATCTTAATAAATCTTCCAACACTTGAATTAGTCTTTCTGATTGGCCATCGATCTGTGGATGAAAAGTAGTGTTGAACTTCAATTTTGTTCCTAAATTTCTATGAATATTCTTCTATAACTTGGATGTAAAATGTCCATTTTTATCTGATACAATAGCATTAGGAATTCCATATAATCTGATAATTTTCTTAATAAATAATTTGGCTAATTTATCCATTGAATCAATATAACGGATAGATAGAAAATGAGCTGACTTTATTAATTTATCGATCACAACCCATATATTATCATGTCCTTGCCTTGATTTGGGAAAACCTATAACAATATTCATAACTCTTTCTTCCCACTTCCATTTTGGAATGGGTAACAATTGTAACATGCCACTAGATTTTTTATGTTCAGCCTTAACAACTTGACATTTTTCAAATTTAGCCACATAATTTTCCACATCTCTTTTTATTTCTGGCCATCAAAATAAAGCTTTAAATCCTTATACATTTTTTGTGCTTCCTGGATGGATTGTATAACCTAAATTATGTGCTTTATATAGAATTTCCTGAATCAAATATGACTCCTTTGGTATCCACAAATGCTGATTACTCTTAATTCTGCCCTGTTCATCAACACTGAAGTCCTCTCTTGATTATGATTGTACTTGCTCCATAAAGTTCTGATATTTAATACTATTCTCCTAAGCTTCCTTGACTCTTTTCTCCAACAAAGGATGAACCATCATCTTATTAAGGCTAGTTGAATCTTGATCTCCCTGTCCTCAGACTTCCCATTGCAAGGCTTCCATTTCTTTAATCAACCCTTCTTTCATAGTCAACATATAATTCAACTGCACTATGGACTTCTTACTTAATGCATCGACAACTATATTAGCTTTTCCCGAATAGTACTGGATATCAAGATTATAATCCTTTATCAATTCTAACCATTTTCTCTGCCTCAAATTTAATTCTTTTTGAGTGAAAATATATTTCAAACTCTTATGATCTATAAAGATCTCACATCTTACCCCACTCAAGTAGTGTCTCCAAATTGTTAATGTAAATACCACTACATCTAACTCTAGATTATGGGTTAGATAATTCTTTTCATGAGGCTTAAGCTATCTTGAAGCATATGCAATTACATTTTTTATTTTACAACCTAACCTTTTTAGGGAAGCATCACTGAAATACTGAAATCCTTTAATTCTAAAAAGAATTATCAACACTAGTACAATTTTAAAATATTATTTTAATTCTTGGAAACTCTGCTCATAATCATTAGTCCATTCAAATTTCATATCCTTCTTGTTCAATTTAGATAAAGACAAAGTAATTTGAGAAAAACCTTTAACAAACCTCCTATTATATCATGTCAATTCAAAAAAACTTCTTACCTCTATCATATTAGTTGTTCTTAGATATTCCACTAATGCTTTATTTTTTTGGATCCATAGGTATTCCTTCTCATAATTAAATGTTTTTTAACTAGAACCACATTTAAAATATTTAGCAAATAGTTTAGTTGCCTCAATAATTCTAGAATATTTTTTAAATGGTCTTCATGTTCTTCATCATTCTTGGAATAGATCAAAATGTCATTAATAAAAAAATTACAAATTGATCTAAAAATGATCTAAAATTATGTTCATCATATTCATGAATATTATCGGGGCATTAGTTAATTCAAATGGCATAACCAAAAATTCATAATGCCCATATCTAATACCAAAAGCAGTCTTCTCTACATCACATTCTTTCACCCTAACCTGATGATAACCTGATCTCAAATCGATTCTAGAGAATACATAAGCACCTACTAACTGATCAAATAGATCATCAATTCTTAGAAGAGGGTACTTATTTTTAATAGTCACCTTATTTAATTCTCTATAATTAATACATAGTCGTATTGAACCATCTTTATGTTTGACAAATAATACAGGTGCACTCCAAGGAGATGAACTAGGTCTGATAAAACCTTTTTAATCAATTTTACCAACTAACTTTTTAATTCTTGCAATTATTTGGTTGCCATTCTTTAAGGTGATTTCACAATTAGATTTATTCCAGGTTGAAGAATTAATGAAAATTTAACATATCTTTCTGGAGGCAAATCCTTCCATTCTTCTGAGAAAACATATACAAATTCCTTTCTTAAAGGAATGGAATGTATATTATCACTTGTCTCTTCAGTTACTTCTAACTTTACTAAGAAAACTAAATCAACCAATCTTAGACTTTTATACATCTAACTAGAAGCAATCAATGAGGAAATAACTCCTCGTTCATATTGAAAATAAAATACTTCTTCCTTAGAAAAAACAAATCTGACCCTTTTCTTTCAATATTCTATGGTGAAAAAAGATTTGACCAACCAATCCATTCTTAAAATTACTTTAAACTCTACCAATGGAAGTACTACCAAATCTGCTTGAAGCTTTCTACCATCTATCACAAAATTAACTAAACATAATGTACTGACATTTAATAATTACCCATATATAATTTAACATTTAATCCAGGAGTAAAAATAATAAGTTTTACACATAACTATCTCAAATATAAAAGAACGGGATGTACCAGAATCAAATAGGATTTTAGCAAATAATTCTGAGATATTTAAAGTATTTTTCACCACTCTAGAAGATTCCTTGGCCTCCTATAAAGTTAATGCAAATACTCGAGCTAGTGCTGATCTAACTACACTTGAGATCTCTTCTTTTTCCTTTAAAACTGGTTGATGTATCAATGGCCTAACACCCCTGTACTAATCTGTCCACTTACTGCTTTTAAATTTTGTGCCTCCTTAAAAATTCTTTGGACAATTTCTCTTAATATGACCTAATTCTCCACACAAATAACACTTTCTTGAATTCATTAGGCACCTTCCTGAACTAGATTGTCCACAAGTTGCACAAACTAGTATCACAGGAACCCTTGTAGACTATTATTTTGGCTTCTGATAAAATTTCTATTTTTTTGATGATCCACTTCTATGGTCACCTTATCTCTTTCTACCATGATTATCTCATTTCTGATTCATCACATCCATGTCATTCTCTAACAATCTAGCACTTTTAACAAGTTTAAAAAATTCCTTTATGTGAAGAGGGATTAAAGGTTGTCTCAATGAATCCCTCATACCCTTCAGGAATCTATACCACTTTTCCTCTAGAGTACTGATAAGCTGCGGAGCATAACTTGATAGGGCAGTAAATTTTGTTTCATATTGTATATCATTCATTGCTCCCCGCTTAAGATTTATGAAACTTTCTTCCATTATCTTCCTTATTAATGAAGGTACATACCACTCTCTAAAGACTTGCTCAAATTCTTCCCATATAATTTGTTCCTCTGAATTACCTCTAAATTTCTCTAATTGTTATCCCATCCACCATCTTTCTGCTTCACCTTCTAGCATAAATATTGCTAGAGATACATGTCGATTCTCAAGACATCTCATTCCATTTAAAACTTTTTCTATCCTAATGATCTAATCTTCCACACTTCTAGCATCCACTCCTCCCTTAAACACTAACAGGATCACCTGCCTCAACATTTGCACTACTACTAGGAGTGATAGGAGTGACTGGTGTAACTATAGGTGGCATAACAAGTTCTACATATCTCACCATAGACTGCATCTTTTTCCATCATCTACATCATCATACTCATCATTTGCATTTGTATTATGTTCCCTGACATTATATTAACAACATCAATTCCTAGTGATGTATGATCTACACTGGGTGCACTACCTCTTTCTGGTGCAACATTTTTAGGATCCTCAGAGATCCTAATAGGTTGAGATGACTGACCCTCAGTTCCTTCCTGTATTCTTTCAGTCATTATTTCTGCAATGTATTATATTAAGAGTTATACATTTATATAGTTATGTATTCTTAATTAGATACTATTTTCATATGCTTATATACAAGCCAAATAGGAGTTACACATGTTTACATACAAACTAGAGGAAATGAGACTTATAACACACTACACTCTCCTAGGCTCTGTAATGAGTCCATCAGATCTAATCTTATGTTTTCGTAATTAAATCCTTAGAATCTTAAATCTTTAATATAATATCACTTTTGTAACACCCATAGTACCCCTTAATAGTACATGGAGTATTACTAATAAAAATATTTCATCCTATGATCATACGATAATTTTGAACATTTAAAAATCTTTATAAAACATCTAATAGTTTTCATTCTTCTCATTAAATGGAAGCAACTAACAACTTTAAATTTTTATATGGGATACTTATAGAGCCACTACAAAATTCAAAGTAATACATCACTGGAAAGTTTAAATGCCTCAAATTTAGACTTCAAATTAAGATAAATACTAACATAACATAACATATTGAATACTTATCAATTTTACATGCTATGATCTTCTCCTTTACTTTTTTTGTAATAACAGCCAATAAGAAATATACTGGTGAGCTACAAGGCTTAATAAGTTATGCAACTTTAAATAATATTTAAATTGCCTGATAAAAAATTTAGAATATTAAAAACATAAATAAAAGTTAAACTACTTGAGAAAACTTCATAAAATCTCATTTGACATTAACCTTTAATTTCTCTTAAATCCATACTGAATATCAATTTAACTTATTAAAAGATTTGGCTACTCTTTCATAAACATATTTGATGGAGCCCAAGTAAACCTGACATTATCGCTATTTAATTACATAAAAGTTTCTTTTGCCTCTTTAGGGGTCTCTTTTGCCCCCACCTACTATGCAGGTATTATATTCTTTAGGGTCTTTTTTACCCCACTTATAATGTAGTCTCATATATGAGAATCTATTTGTCCCACTTATAATGTAGTCTCATATATGAGAATCCATTTGTCCCACTTACATTTGTAAGTTATACATCATTTATAGTTAAATTTTACTTTCAAATTGATATTCACTAAATTTTCTAGTATTCATAAGTCATACTTAAGTTGTTGCATGTTTTTATAATCATTTCTCTTATAATCTATATACAATTAAAATGCATGTCATATGTAAGGAAATTGACATCTTTCCAAAATAGTATCAAATAGGAAAATATTTAGATCAACATACTAAACTATATTTTACACTTACCTGATTAAATTATGTATTTGATCGTTCATACTTGAAAACTTAGAGGAAAAATCTTTTACATACATTAAATGACTTTTGATAACCTTTTTGCTTTAATGCATTCAAAATTAACCTCCATACTTATAATTGAAAGTCATTATATTTGAAATATAAATGCATTAATTTCCTCCATGATGAACTGCTTCTTCCAGTTCTACACCAAGTAACCTTTTCCTTTGATAAATTATCTCAAAAGATCTTTGCATAAATCTGATGAATCCAAAAATAATAATTGGTATGCACTTCTTTAGAACTTTTACCATTACTTATTAACTTACACGACAATCATAACTAGAATGAACTAACTAGAATTTCTTACCTCAATTCATTTGTTTCCTTCAATCCTCCACTATTCCCTTTTAATTGGAATTTTTTCACTGAATCCCACTCAATTATAGCTGTAGAATTCTGTAGATCTTAGCAATATACTCACCATTATTTATAAATCTTGCTACAATTAATTGCAATTTTACTTACCCAACTTTGAATTATTCTCTGACTTTCCTTTACATTTAGAATTTCCTCTTTTTTAATTTCTAATTCACAAAAATTTATTCACAGCAATGTGTCAAACACCTCTACACAACGAACAATTATTTGGTTCGGTGAACGTACGCTCCTCTACGTTCGGCCACCAACCTTTTAGCGCCACGTAGCACGAAGAAAAGTCGCCGACTCGACCCACTGTTTTTTGGGTTCTAGCGCGTGCGTTTTTTTAATTCCTTGACGAGCCGATCAACATTCCATCACCTTTTGGATATATTTTAAATATCTAGCAAATACCGAGTTGTACCTAGTTTTTTCTAGCAATACCGCGTAAATACCTAGCAATACCGAGCAAATCCCTAGCAATACCGAGCAAATACTGAGCAAATACCGAGTTTTTTCTAGCAATACCGAGCAAATACCTAGCAATACCGAGCAAATCCTGAGCAAATTCTGAGTTGTACCGAGTTTTTTCTAGCAATACCGAGCAAATACCTAGCAATACCGAGCAAATTCGTAGCAATACCGAGCAAATCCGGAGCAAATACCGAGTTGTACCGAGTTGTAGAAAAACTCGGTACAACTCGGTATTTGTATATTTTTGGTGTTCACAGAGCGGTATTTCTCATTTTTGCAAAGCAATACCGAGCAAATACCGAGCAATACCGAGAAAATCGTGAACATAGCATTCCCGGGTTCCGCTCCGGGTCAAGTCGTTGGGCCGCGCGGTAAAGAGTAAAAGCACGTGGCGATATGTTATTGGCTGCCGAACGTACCTCTACGTCAGGTCAGAGGACGTAATAATTATTCCTACACAACACTATAAAATTCCTTTCCATAAATTCACTGTTTCGTTCCCTTCTATAGCATCTAAAATCTGCACTAGACCAAATACTTCCTTTTACCACATTACAGTGTGTCGAGCTTCTATGCAGTCTAGAAATCACTACTTAATTGGATTCTTCTGTGAATTTTGAACCACAAAAATAACTTTGGCCCACTCACACGTAACTATTATTATAATTTCTTTTAAGCCAATCAATGCCTCCTTTTAATTAATAATTGGCAAAAAGACAAAAAAATTAGATATCCAATATAATGAGAATGTTATAAAAAAACTAATTAATAAATTTTAATTACCTACCATACTTTAATTGGTATCAGTATTTACTAATTTATATTTAATTTTACTTTTAATATTAATTTAATAATAAATTAACATTAAACTTGAAAATAAGTTTTAAGATATATTTAGTAAATTCTAAATTTTTCATACCTAAAAAATTTGGCTCTTACACTTAGTGTAGGGTTATTCGTATATATGCAGAAGAGAGGTTTTAAGGTAAATATAATTTGAGTTAATGTTATGAAAAAGTAACGAAGCAGTAGGTTGTGTAATGTATGAATTATAAAAGATGATTGTAGGTGACATACAAGCATAAAAGAGTATGAAATACTATATTTGAAGATATTGCTAATTAGGAAGGTAAGTTATATAAATTTTAATTTACAATTGCAAGAATTAATATTCTTAGATATATCTATGATATCACTTGAGTTAATAGAAGTGATAAGTATTTTATGAAGATTCCCAAAATAGAAATGATTATACTTTTAAGTTTTCATATATGATCAACCACTTGCATATAGGTATTTCTGAAGTTTAACATAAGATTCATGATGATTATTATAATATTTTTCTAGTTGATTATAAATTAAATATAACTCATTTGTTTCATGTTGTTAACACATTCTGGCATGTAAATGTTAAGAGATAGATTTTTATACAAGTTTGTATATGGCAATGAATATGAAATGTGTACTGAATATCCATTCAAAGTCAAATTTTGCTATAGAAAGATATATAACTTATAATATTTGGTGATACAAAAGGATACTCATGTACACTGTATTGTAAGTGGGGCAGAAGGGTCCTCGGAGATATGTTACCTGCATAGTAGGTGGGGCAAAAGGGATCCCTAAAGAGGCAAAAGGGGTCTTTATGTAATTCAATGGTGATAATGTCATGTTTACTTAGGCTCATTGAATATTTTTATAAAAGTATAGACAATTTTTTTAATGACTAAAATTGATATTCTTTATAGATTTAAAAGAAAATAAAGGTTAATGTCAAATGAGATTTATAAAGTATTCTCAAATTTGTTTAACTTTTATTTATATTTTCAATGTTATGAATTTTATGCATGTAAAATGTTATTTAAAGTTGCATAAACTTATAGAGCCTTATAGCTCACCAGTACAATTCTTACTAGCTATTATTATAGGAAAAGGAAAAAAAAAATCGATACTAACTAAGTTGCAAGTATTTAAATTTTTATGTTAGTTGTTCAATCTATGTGTAAGACTAAATTTAAGGTATGAAAATATTCCATTGAAGGTTTTATTTGATTTTTCTTAAGGGCTCTGTAACTATGCCTTTGTTGAAATTTTAAATTATTAAATGCTTCCGTTTGATGAGATGAATGATAATTATTGGATGTTTTATAAAGATTGTTAAATGTTCAAAAGTATCGTATGATTAAATGATAAAATGATTATTTTTATGTTAGTAATACTCCCATGACTATTAAAGAGTACTATGGGGCATTATAGTTGTAGACATTGCGACGCTGATAGTTTGAATGTTATGGCTTTGATTTAACATTTGTGAAATTTTCTCATTTTCCTGAGATATTCCTGCACAACATCAACTAAAAATAATATTCTCACTAAAATTTAAAATAATTAAACACTACAAAATTTTCACTTAATAAATTATCATCAGCTTAAACTCTTGTATGTCCTCAAGTAATGGTGTAATCACCTTTTGATTTGCTACATTAACCCAAATAAAATTTGACAATTTAAAATTGACTAAAATATAAGACGATACACTACCATGTATATGTAAATTAAAATGATCGAAGTGTTGCAATTTTAATTTAAACAATCATACGTAATCATCCTAATAAATCATCCTTATTAATATTCAAATTTAACTAATCTACTAAAAGTGTATGTGCATTGTTGACTACTGGTTTTGGAGATGAATAATATCTCATTTAAAAATTATTTGTGCCTTTAATTAATTGGAAATTCATTTGGAACCCTCCATATGTATTAGTTTGCTTACACTCCCCTATTTGATTTAAGTATCATAGTTCTTTTAGGATTAATGTGGCCAAATCAGATACCAATTTTTGATGAAGCACTCATTTTTATTTTCATTTCTTTCTTTTGATTTGCTTATTTTTCAAGATTTTTTATTTTTCAAATATATTTGAATACTATAGTAATGATTTTGAATATCTAATTGTCTTCTTTCAAAAAATCTAATTTGAATTAATGTAAGAATTGTTATAAGCTCAATAATTCCATAGTGGAGTTTATAATGATTATTATCATTTAATCTACATACTCCCTTTTTCCAAACTTAATTATTCAATCTTGCAAATATTAGTCAGTGCTTAAGTTTTTAGTATTTGAAGTTCAAAATAAAATATTTATTATTTACTTAGATGCTTTTCGTAGTAGATTGTTATTATTTTAAAATTAAAAATTGTTATCTTTTGTTCATTCAATTTAGTACCTAGTTCTTCTATTATTCTAAATTTTAGATATTTTTTTTTAAATTGGATAATTTAGCTATCAAAGTACAAACGCTATGGAGAGAACAATTTTAACAGCTAAGCAATGTAGAGAATTTTACTTGAATGAAAATTTTAACTACATAACAACAATAATAGTTATAATACTAAAATACAATATAATTAACAAAAAAACAGCACTAGATAGTAAATATAAAATAACATGCCTTTCCATTTAGAATGATAGCAAGCACATAAGGCAACTCAAACTACATAATATTGACACCAATAGTGCATCATGCACTATCCCAAACCAGAATTGCATCAACATCCATAACTTAATCACTGAAATCATAACATTCATATCTATCATAGTCATCCACAAGTACCACTATGGATCTACCCAGCAAAGAAAATGTAAAACAAAGAAAAATAAAAATTAATAACAACAATAATAAGCAACCAATAATCTCTCTCTCTCTCTCTCTCTCTCTCTCTCTCTCTCTCTCTCTCTCTCTCTCTCTCTCTCTCTCTCTCTCTCTCTCTCTCTCTCTAGAACAACCAAAGTAACAAAGAAAAATAATATCACTTGGAGTCTTTATCCTCCTCCTCATCATCATCACGAGTAAAAGGGTGCCAAAGAAAAGGATTATAAATAAGGGTAGTTGGAAAATTAAGGTGATCTGAATTTTATACAAATGGGCTCCTCCTAAACATTCTCACTAATGCTTCATCAAACTCAGAAATGTAGTGGTAATGTTTCTCCTGCACATCTAAATAATGAGTCGGCCATCCCCTGCCCTCTTCATAAAAAACAACAACTCTCTCCATTTTCACCTTTGATTCTATCACCTGCTCTCTTAATGATTTTGTGGTCCTTGCACTAGACCTACTACTACTAAACTGACTGGTCAATTGGGAGTCACCAGATTCGGCTTCCTCCTCTTCATCTATCTTTTTAAAATTCTCATTTTTTAAAAAAAATTTGTGAGACATAAATGGAAAAAAGTTGCTCTTTATTATATTCACCTAAAACTCCAGTAACTACATATAAGAAATAAATAAGAGAGAGGTTTCCTAAAGCTATAGAAGTAGAGCCCCTAATGATGTACACAAACGATTAAAAAATTAACTTCCCTTCATTAATTAAATGCCCCCCTGAATTTAATAGTTCAAAATTATCTGATCCTGAATAACTTCACTAATTTTACTTAACAAAAAATTAGCAGAGATGAAATAATGTCAAGCTTTGGATAATTGGATCAAGCAGAAGAAGGAAAATACTTTATTTTCCCATCCCTCTCTTTCTAGACTGCCCCACTCTTGGTTCCACAAAGCACTCTCAACACCTCCGAATGATAAATGGTTACAAGACTAAAAGTATATTAGTCATCAAAAGTCCATATCTCTAAGTTTATATACTCGATTAATACTAGAAGGGTCAAAAGGCACCCACTTACCTAAGACAAAACACTTGTAATTTTGGGCTTCTTTAGCATTAACAAAAAAATCCATCACTAAATTCACAACGTAGGCATTAGATTCTTCACATAGTGTTTCCCAACCCCTATTTACTATAATATACATTATTGATCCTGCAGAGTTTTGGAAACCCTGCTCAGGTATCAATTGCTTACTCATAAATAGTTGTGCATAAGGTTCTTCAACCTTGGTGGAAATGGAACTTCTTTTATCAAAGGAGGAGGATGCTCTCTTCTCACTATAACCTTAGGAGCCGTATGAAATTAAGAAGACTGAAGAAAGAATAAATAGACACACAAAATGACAAAGAAAAATAACATATAGATCAATGAAAATGAAAGAAATTATCCTTTTATATATATAAACTTAATGAGCATTGAGGCCCTGCAAAGAGCAACATCATGATGTTAGGATAACACTAAATGGCAAACATGTAGACTAACAGTGGAACTGTATGTGAATGTCATGTGGTGCTATGGTGCAAGAGTCGAAAAATGGATCGATAGTTTTTTGATGAGGAACTGTCGTGGAATTTGACACGTGAGAGCGCTATAATGTTTAAAAAAGACCATCACCACAACATTGTAACTACTAATTATGGCTTTGACCTAATGTTGTGACGCTGTAGGCAGTGTTGCAATGCTTCATAAGGATTCATAATGAAAATATGTGCATCATATAATATCGTTGAATACAATGCATAGGCACTATAATAAATATCAGTTTAGCATCACGACGTTACATAGATTAGCATTGACAAAATGTATTAGTGGAAGTAGCACTAAGATGCTTGAATATATAGTGTTGGGGCATTACATTATACCCATTTTCTTGATACTTTAGCACAACGACACTTAGTTTAAATGACACGACACTTGGACATTGAACGTTATAGCATTTTAAGACACGACTCTATGGTGTTGGCTCATACTGCAAATTATATAAATTCTTAAAAAGATACATGTAATTATTTTTAGTAATAGCCATACTTAATAACTCATAAATAATACACATGACATTCTTTTAATAATTATAAAATAAAAATAACATAATTACATAAACAAACATAGCTCAAACAACATAACTAAGACTTAACCTCAATATATTTGGGTTGCTTCCCTAGCAGTGCTAAACTTATCATCTTCAGCCAAATTTGTCTATATTTTTTTATTTTTAGTGGGTGGTATCATCTTTAAGCTATGATATTTTTTTTCTCCTTTGGAATAACTTCAGTGTTACTGGGCAAAGTTCCATAGGGTCTACTAATAAAAGAAATTGCAAGTTGTCTTAATTAATTTTCCAAGTTCTTAATTGAAGCAACTTGACTCTACAATTGGTTTCCCATTTGATTCACTAAGTCCTTCAACTGTGTCTTCCTATCTTTAGACATATTATTCTTATTAAATCCTAGGAGATAAGAAGGTCTAGGGTTTAATACAAGTTGTTGAAGATTACTTTAATTTTATCCTGAATTAGATTGACCTACTTTCCATTTATTATTTTCATCATTATTATAATTTCAGCTAAAGTTATGGTGGTTCCTCAAATATGGATCATTTGTATTAGAATAAGGATTATTTTTTTCTTCCAATGACATTAACATTCTCAACCTATTGAGCGTTATTCTCACTATCAAAATTCAAATCTTGCTCTTCCAAAAGCATATATGGTCCACATCTTGAAACTAGTTCCAAATTATCTAACTTCTTAGATATGGCATCTACTTGAGAAGTAAAAATTGACAAAACATCCAACTCATAAACACTAGCTACTTTCTTAGGATTTATTATATCAAAAGGTCACTACAAATTAAATTTGGTCATTTCCTCTATCAATTCATAGGCCTGATCTAAAGGTTTTGACATTAATGATCATCTAGTTATTGCATCAATTATTGATCTAAGGGATCCTACAAGTTCATTATAAAAATTCTAAATCACCAACCAATCAGGCAAAGCATGATGAAGGAACTTTCTAAGCATATCCTTGAATTATTTTTAGCTTTTATAGATTAACTCTCCTTCAAATTGGGAAACGATGTTATGCCATTCCTAAGCTTGATGATTTTAGAAGGTGGAAACTATATAGCTAGGAATTTATGTGAGAACTCATTCCAAGTGGTTATATAGACTAGGGGAAACAAATTTCACCACATCTTAGTTTTGTCCCTTAGAAAATAAAAATAGACGAAGCCTAATAGCATCATCACTAACACAATTATATTTAAATATTGTATGAATTTCTAAGAAGTAAGGTAGTGTAGATTGGGATCCTCAATAAGAGTTCCCCAAAACTGATAATTTTGAATTATCTGAATAATGGTAGATTTCTACTCAAGAGTTATTGGCATGAGAAATAGGCTTGAATAATATGTCTATTGATACTTTGATGAATACCATATACTATAGGATTGGCATACTTCCTAAGAGGTTTAGGATGGACTTGGTCAAGATTTGGTTCAACCATTCCTGATAATATAATCATTTTGGATTTTCTACTTTTTGTAAGGGTCCTCTCAATCTCTAAATTAAACAATAAATGTTCATTACTAGATCTACTATGCATACACCAACAATGCAAGAATTAAATTGCAAAAAAAAATATGACATCATGCAATAATTTTTTTAATAGAAACAAAAAATAAAATACAAAATACATAATACAAGTATGATAAATATGTAGTTCTTCTAACAATATAGAATAAATTTGCATGAATACTCATTACTTCCCTGGTAATGCTGCTAAAAACATGATGAGAGAGTGTTGATCCCATATGGAACGGTTATGGTACAATTCAAATGTTCTAGTATTGCCTATTTAAGAAATAATGTTTATCCTACACAATGAAAATTAGGTTTGGATTTTGTTTTGACTAAAAAATGCTAAGATAATGATAGATAAAGTATTTTTGGACGAATGATAGTGAATTTTCAAAGCATTCCTATGTTTTTTTTTTTTTTAAACTTGATAGAGTAAAAACATGGCATGAAACTTTAGGGGGAGATAAAAAATAGGATAAAAAGGAGTGGGGAGTTATTTTGGGGTTTAAAAAATGCACCACGTACACACAATGCTAATTAAATCCTAGATCTAGGAGCTAGGATTTTTGTTTTACCTCAGTGTAATCGACGGTAGAGAAATTGGAATGGCTAGTTCTCAACCCTGGAGTTCCAGGAACATCTTTTCTTAAGGTAAGGGGGTTGGAGGCCCACTTGGTTTGAAATGAGGGCAATTGATCCTTTTTCTTTTTCATTTTCCCTACTTCAAGTTCCCATTCTCCAACCAATGGCTAGGTTTCATTTGGCTTCGTCCTAGATGGTTGGCAACTGGAAAGGAACTAAGCATTTGAGTAAGAGGGTTGTTGGAAAGGAGAAGAGGCCATTGGCCACTTCTCATGGAGGGGACCATTTAGGGTGGCTCATTTGGCTAAACCAAGGGCTTGGTTCAAAATTTGAGGATGCTTGAGAAGCCCCTAAAAAAGGATTAAGCATGCAATGAGTTGATGTAGAGAGGGTTTGAGAATTTTAAATGAGGTTGACCAAGTTTGACCATATAAGGACATTTTAGTAAATTTGGCCATGTTGACTAGATCAAGCCACTTAGGATGGGCTATTGGGAGCTCCTAGAGACCATTTACATGGGTTTAGGTGGATTTGATTTCATGGGTGTGGATTTTAATTTGGGTAGAGTGTAGGCAAGATATTTAAATAATTTATGTGTGTTGACCGACTGAGTCAACTCACCATAAATTATCTCGCATTGGATTTGAGTTAACTCAAAGCCTTAAATGGAGTGTACTTTAGGGATTTGCATTTTAGTTTGACTGTAATCAAGGGTTTGGCTTTGGATCGTTAATTTTTAGATTTTGATAAATTATTGGATTTTGAAGAATTTTAGATTTTTAGGTGATGTAATCAATCTTATTCAAAAATGAGGTCAACAGACACTCAAGTTTAAGGGGGAGGGTGGAGGGGTTTTTAATAACCCAAAATACAAAATATGTTAAAGAAATCTTTGTATTTCTATTTAAACAACAACGCAATAGCACTACACCTTTGAGCACCAAGGCGTTGGGGTCTGGAGCACAGTGGTGCTCGAAATGACCGTTGTTGCATTAAAGCTTATATTATATATAGTAATTCTAGATTTGACATGCAATGTTGTGACGCTGTGTGGTGGTGCTATAATGCTATCCACTAAAAATAGTTTATATAGCAGTGAGGCGAGTGAGTGGATATATATATATATATATATATATATATATATATATATATATATATATATATATATATATATATATATATATATATATATATATATACACTCACTCACCTCACTCCCTCCCCTACATCACCGACTTGTTGAAGGAGGAAGGGATAGGAAGGAAAATAGGAGAGAAAGAAAAAGAAATATAGTTTTCATAATCATACCGCTTCACCTTTTTTACAAAATTTGCTCATATCAAAGTAGGTGACTTTAATCATATCTCTTTTTTCAAATATTTCAATTTTGACCGTTGCATTTTCCTCGGAATTAGTTTTACTATATTTTACTGATTTAATTGAACCTTCACCACGTAAATTTGTATATATCATCATATTCGATATTTTGGACATTTTGATTAATATTTCTAAATTTCACTGGGTAGAATGAAAGATACTGTATATTGTATGAATTTCCTAAATTGAAATTGGTAGTTGATTATACACATATTGCTAAAATATGCATTAGAAATAAATAAAGGTATGTGGTTGAGATTAGCTGATTGCTATTACGTTAAACAATAATTAAAGCATGAAGAAATTCATTTTATAACATGCCAAATTGCTTTTACATTAAACAACAAAAATCCTATTGAGCATAAATGTCATATTTTAGAATTCAATCAAATTACTAGAGAATGTATAAAATACTATTTTAAGACTTTAATCACATTACAATATTATTTTTTAAAGTCTTGATTATTTTCTAATCAATTAACACAGCATAAAACCCAAAATCCATGTTGAAATTTTTTTAGAAAAATACATAAATGTTCAAAATTAATTTCTCTATAACATACATAACGTTACGCAGAATAAGTTTTAACTTGGTAAAGTTATCCTCATTATTTGGTTAAAAAATATACATTATTAAAAATTAGGGACATCTCTACATTTTAAAAATTGAGATAGATATAGTGTGACCTATCTTGATATGGATAACTTTTAGAATTTGGCCAAAAATGAATAAAGGATTAAAGCGGCGAAAAATCATGCTTTCTCTCTCTAAAATCATGCTCCTCTCAAGGCTAGCCGCTTGCATGTAACGAGTGAAATGAAAAGTGGAAATATATATTTTTAAGTGCATTATTTGGCCTAAAGCCTAGGCGCCATTATTATAATATCGGGGTGCTAGTTCATTTTTCAATTTTTAGAACTCACAACACTGGGGTGTCAGAAAACACAACACCAGGGAATTTTAAGGGAAATTTTATAATTTCATAAACATGCATTCAGACTCTTAAAACCTACTTCAGTACACATTTAGACCTTATTCATGCGCACAGATCATTCTCAGACATATTCAAAATAGTTCAAATCATAAAAATTCAATAAATTGCATGACTTCTAGTCTTGTCAAATCAATTTGAACAGTACTCTAATCCTAGAGGTGTCACACCTACAATGGGCCAGTATAACTAAATTTTTGTTAAATACAAACTAAAAAGAAAAATCATAATATTTATCTCTCAATCTTTTTCAAAATAAATTTAGCTGACATACACCCAAATTAGCAATAAGATGAAATTTAAAAATTGTTCATAATGGTTTCTTTATGAAAATTTGAAATATATTTTTCAAATTAAAATAGAAATATATGCAGTGTAATGATAATAAAAGTGTTATGAATACTAAATGCACACAAGGTGGATTATCAAGTAAATAATTTGTTCATGAATAAGTAACAAATGATTTTCACATAAAAAATTTATTAATGCAAAAAGGTGATTTATATATTTGTAAATGAAAATAAAAATGACTTTTGCATTCAATCAAACCATGAAAGAAGATAATGATTAAGATTGCTTACTCTCAAGCATGAAAAAGAAAGATCTTACTTCAATCAATTTCAACCTTTTTGAAAGATGATAAAAAAAAGTCTGATCCACGCAATCTCCAAAAGTGCTTCCCTTGAAAGGAATTTTTAAAAGGGAGGAGAGAAATTTGCAAGAGAGAGTTTCTAGGGTTTTTGCAAGTTATCAATCTTCATTAGCATAGGAGAGAAAAAATGAGAAATATATATATATATTTGGCCAAAATAATTTGTGGAGGAGTTTTTATAATTTTAAAATTTGAAACCATAATCTTTTTTCCAATCATGAAAGTTCATCCAAAGGCATGGTTGGGAAATATATCTATCATGCAATTAATGAAACAAATCAAGCATGATGATATAATGAATTAAAAAAAAATCTAATTTCAATAAAATCAAATAAAATTAATCAAAAAATCCACGCAGGGCGGGGAGGGGGGGCAAATCTTTCAAATTTTGATTAAATAGTTTTGGCAATATTTGTTATGAAGCTCTTTAATTGAAAATATAAAATCTATAAAATATGGTAACATGAATATGAAGAACTAATATATTAAAACCTAAAACATGAAAATAATCATAGATATGGCCACATGCATTGATCATGGTATTAATACATAATGCAATTTTTCAAACTATTTGAATTTTGAAATTAAGAGAATGAATGAATTAATTAAATCAAATGAAATTAATAATCATATAAGAATTCCTAATGCAAAATTCGGCCAAGATATAATTTTAAATGATGAAAATAATAATATATGAGAAAAATAATAATGAAGAAGAGAGATAATGAATAATGCAATAATTTGAAAATTAATAATTTTAACTTTTGCTAAATATTAATACATGAATGAATATGGATAAAGAAAATTTAGCTCAAGTAACTTGCATTAAGTAAAGCTTAATAAAATGCACATGACCAGATATGCATTCAAGCAACTGATTAAGCATACCAAAAAAATGTTTTTGTAAATAATGTGCAAATAAATTTTGTAAAATACGTTAAATAATTTTGATAAATAAAATTATTTATTTTGCATATGATTTTATTTTTTGTGAGTAGTAATTATCATTTTATGCAAAATAAAATAATCACCCAATAATTATAAGGCCCAATTTGGTTGATCAAGTTAGGTTTGTTATCTTATCTGAAACACTTAAATTTAAATGTCAGTAGCTTTCAATGACACGTTTGTTATCATCAAAATCCAAACTAGAGTAAGATGGCTCATGGGGTGGGCTAAAAGTGTTGAGATGAGTGTTTTTGAAGTGAAGTGCTAGATAAATTAGGGTGGAGAAAGCTTGATGGAAATACTATTATGGTTGGAATCTTTAAGTATCATGAGATTGATATTTAGATACTTGATGTGATAGCAAAAAGCAGTAAAAGAAATAGAGCAAGAGTTATTAATGGTTACTTTATGAACATGTAGATGCTTTTTTTTTTAAGATGATGAACATGGTGAAGATTTTTAATTAAGAATAACTTATCTGTTGGAGTAGGGAGGATACTCTAACCTACAGGAAAATGGGGAGAGTGGAACTAATTTTGACTATCACTTACTAGTTATTTGTGTATGATTGAGAGTTGGAAATCTTGAAGGAAGCGGATGTATCAAGTAGACATCCATTATTAAGGTTTATGGGGACATTGATGAGGGCTTTCTGAGTAGAATCAATTGATATAATTGTTGGTTTACTTTATACCAATAATTATGGGTGGAGTGCTCGTTATTTCTACATTTCTTATTTTTTCCACCTCTACATAATTTTTTTTGTAGTGATGACCACGGTTGGTGTAATGAAAGGGTGGCCACTTATGATACGTGAACGAGTATGATCTTCTTGGGCCTTGACCTCTATAGGCTTGTAGTGCAAGTTGAGGAACTAGTAGCTTTGGAGTTTTATATTGCTTCATATTCCAATTAAGTTGGTTTTCTCACGACATAGAAGAGAGTGCAAGTCATTAAGATTTAGAGGTTGCAGATTGGTGTGAATGACTATCTTAAATGCTTAACAACTAAGTGATAATCCATTAAGTGTACAAAGGATTTTATCTTCTACATCTAGCGAGATGATGACAACAACAATGATGTTCACTTCATCCTATATTTCAAATAGATACTAGTTCATTGCGAGGTCCTTCCTGGAGATGTTATGGATATTATTCTTGAGCAGAATAATTCTCAATTCGTTGGTGGATTATAGTCTATTATCTATGTTTCTTCATTTTATGTTGAGTATGATGTCGGGTTGGAGAGATGGTGGAATGATGGCAAAGGTAAAATTTTGGTTTATGAGTAGCCAAAGATTATAGTGTGGGTTTTGCCATGAGTAGACTTTTGCCATCCATAAGAGATTTGACAAGGTTGGGATTTGAGATCCACCTAAGTAACATTCAAAGCTAATTCCTTAAAGAACTTGTATACTTGAGATCTCCATATTTGAACAAGTATTTATACTAAGTTATGTATTGTTGATGTTCTTCATGTTTGACATTAGGAATTTTAGTTGGGCCAATATAGCTTTCACCTTACTGGATCATGGAGGAGGAATGGACAAGGAAGAGAGGTCCATGCCCACAAGGTAAATAAATAGGAGCTACCTTTAGGCTATTGCTTTGATACCAAAAAAGAGACTTTAATTAGATGGAAAATAGATAAAGAAAATAAATACTAAAAAGGAAGAGCAAGTAGAGAACATGCCAAATACTTGCTTTGCCCTATGTTATATTTTATTATTCGATTTAAAATAAAATTAGAACAGAGAGACAGTCGGATTGCTCTGAAAGTTCCCGGTCAATATGCCTAAATATAAATAATATAATATAATAATATTTTAAATGCATTTATTTGATATATAGTAATCAAATTTATTATTAAAAAATAATTTAGAGCAATTTTTTTAAAAAAGTTCTGCATAATTTAAAGCAAAGGTGCATATTTTATTTTTTTTTTAAATATTGTATTTATGGAAACCGTCGCACATTAAATTCATCATTCAATGTACGTGACTTATTAAATTTGTATTGGTGGAAATGGTGTAGACGCATACACTCATGAAAAAAAAAATTGAATATTTCTTGGTAAAAATGCACAATACAAATTTTATTCTAATCTCAAAGCATTTGGTGATTTTGCATTTGCTTGGAAAGGTTAAGAAACTTTTGTCCTAATCTCAAAGCATGTGTCCTTGTAAATTTTTATTTTGTTTTATATATAATAGATCTATATCAACATAGTACTATTATATGATGTTTCTAACAATAAATACTCAATTTGTGGTGGCCCCAAATAATATTATTAATTTATGTATATCCTAATATCTTGAAAATCCAACCCAATATTAA
Organism: Dendrobium officinale; assembly: GCA_019514585.1. Taxonomy (NCBI): domain Eukaryota; kingdom Viridiplantae; phylum Streptophyta; class Magnoliopsida; order Asparagales; family Orchidaceae; genus Dendrobium; species Dendrobium officinale. Next base: position 46,424,498 of record CM033690.1, on the reverse strand, counting down.
CTTGTCAGGTACAAGGTGAACTCACACGGTCCTTGATGAATTACGAAGCGCAAAGTGTACTCATCTTGTCTAAATTTTTATTTGGAGGGTTTTTTATTGCTTCTTAAAGCATATTTTTATACTAAAAAATTACTTTAAGAAACAGTAAGAAAGCCATTCAAAATGAAGCCTAAGATGAGCTTGCCAAGATCACAGTGAACTAGCTTAGTTCATGACGGATCCACCAACTCATTTAATTGTCGTATGTACATATTAGCTTAAGCTTAGAGCTCATTCAACTAAACTATCAATTTCATAAGAATTTTTTACTTATTTTAATCAAGATGATAGCTTCTTTCAATTGAGGCATTGTTTAAAACAGCTTTTTACTGCTTTTTAAAATAACTTTTAGTATAAAATTTTCTATTTCAAAAACTTTTGTATTAAAAACTTGTTTTGAAAAGTAGCAAAAAACCCCGTCTCAAACGAATCATAAATCTTTATTTGTGAATATTTGTTTACAGCTTCTAAAGCAACTTTTTAGTACAAAAATTTCTTAAACTAAATAAATTAGACTAGAAAGCAGGAAAATGTCAATCCAAACGAAACCTAAATCGACAACATCAACGAATGCAAGCAAGCACCTATTGATCCTATAGGTTGGACACATAGGTCAAATATAGACCCTAAATCAAATGTTATTAAGATACACGCCACATATATATTTTACGACAAACAATCAATAAGCCTTGTTTTTCTTATTCATGTAACTTAATATATAGATTTTATTGAAGCACTAACTATAACTCAAACCTATAAATAGGAAGTTATGAGTTGAGCTTAGAATACACAATTTTGTCATACTCAAATCCAAAAGCTTCTCACCCTAAATTCTCCTCTCTTAGGCTTCATTTGGACAATTTTTTATTGCTTTCTAAAATAATTTTTTAGTAAAAATTTCGTCCAAAAAAGTAGTAAGAAAGTTGTCCCAAATCAAACCTAAATATTCACTTTTCTAATTTATTGTGTGTACTAATAAGATTATGAAAATCCTCTAACATTTTTTAATCCATTAAAATGCATCATTAATAGTTTATAATTTATCTAAATCAACTCCATTTTTAAAATATATTATTTTTGTTTTCATCATTAAAAAAATCATTATAATGATTAGATTAAATTAAATTATATCTTCATATTTATTTAATTTACAAATTTTATTTATCATATTATTTTATTTTTTAAATTTACATATATTGGTCTTACCCTTTTAGCTTTAAATGTGTCAAATATTATATATTTTTATAAATCAATTAAATAAATTTACACCGCCAATAAATGATCTTCCTGTAAGAAAAATTTTCGAGTAGGGTCACGTGCTTTTATTAAATGTTGGAATCTTCATCGGTAGTGGTCCTTTGGATTTTTCATTAAGAAAAATAAAAAAGAAGCATCGAATTATAAAAAATGTGTAGGCTTTAATGCTTTATAGAGATTATATATTAAATTTAAATAAATTATTTGACTACTTATTTTAGGATTTCAATATTTTAATAATTCAAAAATCTTATTATATTTAGTTTATTTATATTAATTTCAATTTAACTAATTAAAATATAATGAACTTAACGAAATATATTAATTAATATTAATCAATAATTTATTAAATTATTCAAATAATAAATTTACTTAGATATATTAAATAAAATCAACATCTATAATAACTAACATCAATATTTAAGATTAAATTACTTGTTATATATATTGTTATGAACTAACTACAACTTTAGATGAATTTTTTATATATGTTGGATTGAATATTTATGAACTAACTACAACTTTAGAAGTATTGATGCCCCATGGATCTAAAATGAATATTAATAGTAAATGTCAAATTGAATTCTAAATAAATGAAAGAAAATTTAAAGCAATCTCTAATGTACTACCATCATATGAATTTGTTATGATATTAAGAATGGATTGATTATCAAATCATTTTGTGATTATAGACTTCAATAAGAAGATTGTAAGATTTAAATTCCTTGGAGAAAAAAGAATATAAATTTTATAGAGATAGATAAATTTCTTCAATGATAATAACAATATGAAAGCTTGCAAATTTGTATCCAAAGAGTGTCAGTATTTTCTTGCTCAAGTAAGGGATATAAATAAGAAAGTTAAATAGTTAAAAGATATATATGTAGTCAAAGAATATCTAGAGATATTTTTGGATGATTTGTTAAGAGTGCCACCAAAAAGAGAGATAAATTTCACTATTAATTTGATTCCAGGTTTAGAACTAGTAGCAAATACACCTTATAGAATGATAGTTAAGGAATTATAAGAGCTAAAAAGCCAACTATAATAATTATTAGATAAATAGTTTATCAGGCCAAGTTCATCCCTATAGGGAGTTCTAGTATTGTTTGTAAAGAAGAAAGATGGGAGCTTCGAAGTACACATAGATTATAGGGAATTGAATAAGCTTACTATTAAAAATAAAGATTCATTACCCATAATTGATGACTTAATGGATCAATTCGAAATAGCTTCTATTTTCTCAAGATTGATTTGCATTTAGGATATCATCAGTTATGCATTAAGGAGGATGATATAGCTAAAACTACTTTCATAACCATATATGGCCATTATGAGTTTTAGTAATATCATTTGGAGTGATGAATGCTCCAACTATATTTATGGATTTGATGAATAGAGTTTTCAAATCATTTCTAAACATTTTTGTAATTATGTTGAAAAATTATATCTTAATTTATTCAAGAGATGATGAGAGTCATTACAGTCATCAGCTTGCAGTGTTGCAAACATTTAAGGAGAATAAATTATATGCTATGTTTTTAAAATGTGAGTTTTGGTTGAGTAGTGTAAACTTTCGTGACCATGTGATTAGTGAAAAAGGCATTTCAGTTGATCAAAATAAAATCCAAGCTATCGCAAAGTGGCCAATGCCAACTATAGCTTCAAAAGAGAGGAGTTTTATGGGTCTTGCTGGTTCTTACAAACGATTTTTGAGAAAATTTTCTTAGATTGAATGTCATTATTAAGATTGGCTCAAAAGGCGGTAAAATTTGAATGAAATGATCAATGTGAAGTTCATTTTAGAAGCTGAAGAATTATCCAAATATTAATAGTTTCATTAAGTTCAGAAGGATTTTAATTTTTTTTGTGATTCTTCATTGAGGGGACTTGGATGTATATTAATGCAACATTATAGTGGCGGCATATATTTCAAGGCAGTTATGGTTTTTACACTCAAAATATGGAGATATTATTTATCTTGAGGTAGATGTGAAGTATTTACATATCATAAGAGTCTCAAATATATTTTTAATAAAAAAAAACTTAATCTAAGGTAGATAAAATGTTGAAAAGGCAGGGCATGTATTCTAGATGTTGAAAATTTAAGGGAATATATATTACATGAAGCTCACCTCTCTGGCTATGAAATTCATCCACACAATATAAAAATTTATTAAGAACTAAGGGACTATTTTGGTATCTAGGATTAAAAAGGAGTGTTGTAGAATTTGTAGCAAAATGCATTCCTTGTCAAATGATTAAAGCTGAACATCAAAAGTTAGGTGGTCAACTTCAACCATTACTAAAACCTGAGTGGACATGGGAAGAAATTGTAATGGATTTTGTAATTAGATTACATATGTCATGGTAGAGTAGGGATGTTATATGATAGATTAATCAAGTCAACTCATTTCTTACTAATCAAACAGACATATTCAGTGGAGAAATTGACAAAGATATATATATATATATATATATATATATATATATATATATATATATATATATATATATATATATATATATATATATATATATATATATATATATATATATATAGATGAAATTGAGAAATTGCATGAAATTCTAAAATCAATATTCTCTTATAGAGATGCCCAATTCACTTCTAGATTATAGAAGAAGATTCGGGAAGCTATGGGTATCATATTCACTTTCAGTACAACATTTCATCCTCACACAAATGGGAAATCAGAAAGAATAATTCAAAATCTAAAGGATTTACTTAGATTGTGTGTATTGGATTTTGGAGGAAATTGGGAGAACCATATACCTTTGATTGAATTTACATATAATAACAATTTTCAATTTAGCATTGGAATGGTGTCGTATGAAGCTCTTTATAAGGGAGCGCATAATACCCTTATGTTAGGCATAAATAGGTGAAAAAAAATAATTGGTACTGAATTGGTGGATGATGATACCAACAATATTAGATTAATTAGAGATAGATTAAAGGCAGTATAAGACAGATAACAAAAATATTATGATGCAAAACATATGCCAATTGAGTTTGAAGTAGAGGAATTTGTTTTCCTTAAAGTCAGTCCAATGAAAGATGTCCAACTATTTGGGAAGACATGAAAATTGAGCCCACGATTCATAGGTCCTTTTGAAATTATAGAGAGGATTGGAAATATGGCCTATAGATTGGATCTATTAGTGCATATACAAGGAATTATTAATGTTTTTCACATATAAGTACTTAGAAAGTATATAACAGAGGAGTAAAAAAGAATACAGTCAAAATTGATTTACTTGAAAGAATAGTAGAATATGATATGAAATAATTGAGGAATCAAGAAATACATTTTGTGAAGATTTTATGGAAACATGTAATAAAAAGAGATACCACTTGGGAGAAAGAATAAGAAATTAAAGTTCAATATCCTCATCTATTCAATTTAGGAATGTATATTTATTCTTATTATAAATTTCAAGGACAAAATTTTTATAAGGATGGGAGATTGTAAGAGCTGGTTTAAGCTGGCCGGTTCAATTGAACCAGCCAGCCCTACATTTAAACACCATGAACAAGCATATATGGAACAGCGGGCCGAACGCTTGTGCAGGTGAGACAAAAAGGCTTGGTTCACAGTTTTAAGCAAGGATCATGTACGAGGATGGAAGTAGACGACTCCCCTCGCTAAAGAAGCAAAAACTTGGAAGAAAAAGCATTGAATGAGAGTAAGAAGAAGAAAGAAGGTTTATTTGTAAAAAAAAAATCTATTTTTGTATAATCCTTTTGTATTACTTAATCTAAATAGTGAGGGATGCTTCATTAAGGACAAAAGAAGAAGATTTGAAAGTAGGGAAGGAGAAATTTGGAAAAAAAAAAAGAAAAGAAAAGAAATTTGTGTTGGAAATTCACTCTTTTTGGAAGCCAAATAAAATGTATGTGAACTTTGGAGTTCTTAGTTTATTTTATGTTCAAATCTATTATTTTGTTAAAAAGTAAGATTATCTGAATTTCAATAGGAAGGAAGTTCATGCTTGAAGAAATTTTGTGGGTGAAACTTCAATTTTAAAAGAAAGAGAAGAAGATGTATTGAGGTAATTATAAGTGCATAAGGTTTTGACTAGATGTTGTAATTATATTAGTGGATAACTTAATGTATCGTTAGCAATGATTAATGCAAATTAAAGATAATTTTGGAATAATAAAGAATTGATTAACCTAATGTATGAAGGTGACAACTAAAGCTAATAATAGTTCTCAAAAGGGAGATTGAAGTTAAGAGTTTAATTAAAGAAATATTTGTATGAGAATAAGGAAAGTTAAAAGATGGTAATAGTTATATGTTCGTATGTGAATTTAGATTGTAGTAAGGAAGATTATCTCAAGAGTCGAAGGTTTAAAAGGAACTGAAGCCAAAACATTCAAAGTAGATAAATGATGTTTTTTATAGATATTCCATGATTTTATTTTATTTCATACAGTCCCCTGATTATTCATTTAATTACAAATGTTTAAAGGTTAATATATTCATAAAATCATTAAAGTGATAAGTTATATATATATATATATATATATATATATATATATATATATATATATATATATATATATATATATATATATATATATATATGCAAAATTTTGAAAATGTATATTTGATTATTTTTTAAAAGTATATAAAGACAATCATATGATTGAAATATAACAAATGTAAAAAAGAAAACGAAAATGTATATACATGCAAAATTACAAAAGTTTACCCTCATACGGTATTGGTTTGGGAAGCAATGTACCTTTGCGTTAATGAAAAAGAAAATAGAAATGGTTGTTTCTTTATTGGTACATTTAAACGGTGCTCCTGTGATATTGAGAATGAAAATGGATTTAATATCAAATAAAAATAAAAGAAATGTAAATTGGTAATGGAAAAATGAATTAGAATATGAAGTAATTTATATGAAAAATAAATTATAAAATAAATAATATATGAAAGAATATGCATATGTTAATTATATAAGAAAGTTAAAGAAGAAAGATTTATGTTTATTTTAGATGACTATTTTATGTGATTAAATGTTGCATATGAAATGGTGAATATCCACTGAGTTTATCATGTAAACTCAATCTATTAACCTAAACTTTCAGATGAATCTCTAGAGAAATAGAAATGGCTGAAAGAGAAGAGGAGTATATCTATAGAAGACGTCGCGCAAATAAAAGCATGCAATATGTGGTTTATGTAATTGTAAAGCATTTTGAATGTTTTATTTGTAGTTTAATGTAATTATTTTTATTAGTGACTCTTCCGTATTTGTAGATTATTAGAAATTACTATTATACATAATTGTAATAATTATATTAACCTTCTGACTATTAGTTTCCGGCTCATTAAATTCGAGCAACTGGGTTGTGTAGAGAGAGTTGTTATTTGCATGTTTTACATTCTTGCAACTTGTATTATATTGATGATTTCAAATATTATTATTTTATATATCTCCTAACACTTTTTGGAAGATTTGTTTTTTCTCTAGTGTGTACTAACATTTCAGGAAAAATCAACTCCAAGCAATGAAGACTTCAAATTATTCACTTGTAAATTATAAGTTTTGAAATGAGAGAGAGTGATTGTAATTGAGTGAAAAATCACAACACACACTCTTAGGGGACCATTTTTTTGTGAACTGATCGTACGGGACGAACCTATTTCGTACGGGACGATCATGTCAATTAACCCCTAAGAAGAGCAATGGATCGAACAGGCAGGTAGAAAATTTTCTAAGTCCTAATCGTCTAGGAAGAATTTTGTATTCGTCCCGGGACGAACGTCTCTGGATTCTCACCTTGCACTGTTCATCCAGACGAAAAGCATGGTTCGTACCGGGATGAAACTCTCTATATGAGATCGTACAGGACGAAATGAACATTCGTCCCTGGACGAAACTCTCTGTATGAGATCGTACAGGATGAAATGAACCTTCGTCCATGGACGAAACTCTCTGTATAAAATCATCCCAGGATGAAACTTGTTCGTCCCAGGATGAACTGAACCGACTTACCTCAGTTGGTTACGTCCTGTAGAATTTTGGAAACCGACCTATGTAATAACCGTTTTGTACCGGACGAACCTAGTTCGTACGGGATGATGAGCGTGTACGAACATAGTTCATACCAATATACATTATGATCATTTTCGACACTTTAATTAAAATCGTCCAGGATGATCCACGATCGTACGGGACGATCCACTGCGTACAGAATTAAAAACTTATAATTTTTGGACAGTTTTTCTTGTCTTTTATATATATAGTCCAAATTAGACTGCCACCCAATCTTTTTGCTCATTGATCAACGTGCCTATTAGAAGAAGAGTAAAGGAGAGAGTGAGAGAGAGCATTCAAAGAAGGATTTCTACCACTGGAGCGTGAAGGCTTCGCTTGGTGTTCAAAGGTAAGATTTCTTACTTGTGATTTGAGAATACTTCACTCTTTTTCTTTCTTCCTTCTAAATTTCTTGTGAAGAGATCTGTCAAGGAGATCCGATTTTCTACCGACACTAGGAGAGTGTGAAAGGACGAAGGGTTCTCTGCCCACACTAGGAGAGTGAGAAAGGATGAAGGGTTCTCTGCCCACAATAGGAGAGTGTGAAAGGACGATAGTTCTCTGCCAACACTAGGGAAAGTGTAAAATGACGACGATTCTCTGCCGCACCGGATAGTGGTGAAAAGAGTGTTTGTAAAAGCTTCTCCGCCTTGCTGTGGGTGTAAAAGGAGAGACACTATTGGTATTAGTGCAATACTCAGAGGGTGCCTCTGGGGAGTGGATGTAGGTCTAATTTAGACCGAATCACTATAAATCGTGTGTCATTTATTTTATTGCTTTTATTTTCTGTATTTTTTTTTGTTTAAAAATTGTTGTTGAAAAACTTTTTATAAAAAAATTCATTAAAGTTTAATTTCGATTCAGATTATGAAAAGAGGGATAATTTTTTTAAAATACAAATTCACCCCCCAGCCCCTAGCTCTTGGTAGCTTTGGGATATTAACTTAGGTTTAACAACCTATTCACTAGACTCAACAAGTGGTATCAGAGCTTTGTTTTAAAATTATAAGTTTAAACTACTTTTTGATTAACGTAGATGGCTACATTTGGAAACCGAAATACATCTGAAGGTTACTCTATTACTAGACCTCCACTGTTTGACAGTATACCTTTTAATTTTTGGAAAACACGCATGTCTACTTTCTTATAGTCACTTGATTATCGTATGTGGATATTAGTCCAGGAAGGTTATACAAAACCAACTAGGTTAGTTGATGGAGTTAAGGTAGAAACACCTTTTGCAGATTGGACTATAAAAGAACGTGACTTAGCACAACTAAATGCTAAATATTTAAATAGTTTCTTTTGTACTTTAAAATTAGAAGACTACATGCGGGTGTCCACTTGCAAAAGTGGAAATGATATATGGGATAGACTTTATATAACATATGAGGGGACTAATGAGGTTAAGCAATCAAGACTTAATATCTTATTACATGATTATGAATTGTTTCGCATGAAACCAAATGAATCCATTTCTTATATGTACACAAGATTCACACAAATTATCACCTCTTTGCATGCACTTGGTATGGAACTAACGAATGCTGAAATAGTTCATAAGATTCTTCGTTGTTTACCTACTGCTTATGATGATAAAATTACTAATATTACAGAGTCTAAAGATCTAAACATTTATTCTATTGACAATCTTCTTGGTTCACTCATTGCTTACGAGCAAGGGGTTAGTCAAAGTAAGATTGATGCAGGTGAACCACGAAAGGAGAAGAATATAGCACTAAAAGTGGAAGAGTCTGAGAGTGAACACTCACAACCTGAGGATAAAAATGATATTGCATTGATGACTAGACAATTCAGAAGCTTTCTGAAGAGGAAGCAGAAGAGATGCCAGCAATGGAATAGAGGTAAATTTAATAGAAATAGCAAAGTTTCTAATGAAGTGATTTGTTATGAATGCAGGAAACCATGTCATATCAAGACTGTTTGCCCAAAACTCAAAGTCACTCCTGGCAAGGAGAATGTAGAGGAGAAACCAACTGTAAAGAAAGGCAAGAAGAAGTTTCAAAGAGATTTTTGGTCAGACTCAGCTTCAGATTCATCAGAGACTGAAAAGGAAGAAGAAGTCACCAATCTTTGCTTGATGGCAGATAGTATTGATCAATCAGATCAAGAAGAGGTATGTTACTTAAGTTATGATGAATTATTTGAAGTTTCTGAACACATGCATGATGCATATAGGAAAATAAAAAAGATGCATACTAGTATAAGTTTAGAATTGGAAGAACTTAAGAAAGAATATGAAATCCTTAAGAAAGATCATGCTTTAATAGATGACAACCACATAAAATTACTTGATGAATACGATGACCTGAATAAAAATCATGAGATTTTAAAATCATCCTATACTGATCTTGAAAAAGAATTTAAAAAATTTAAGGATGAGTTAGAGAGCAAAACATATCGAATCAATTATACAAATCGAATCTTGAAAGATATGAATTCATTTTATAAGCTGAAAATAAAAGCTCTCGAGGATAATAGGATACCCCCCAAACTTGAAGATTTTATAAATCCTAAATTTTATCCTAAATATATGGAATCCCTTAGAAGACAAACAAATGGTAGAAGATTTAGGAATACTTTTTCTAATGTCAAATGTAATAATTATGGATTATTTGGACATATAGCACACACTTGTACTTTGAAGATGAAATCTGATTTGGTGTGGAGACCTAAGATGCATAAACCTAGACATATCATACATGCATCTGATTATAAATTGCTAAAAGGAGAACCCAAACTTGTTTGGGTTCCCAGGTCTAACATTTGATATTTTTTTTTGGGTCGCTCTCACACAAGACCTCATGGGAGCATATGGTACATGGACAGTAGATGTTCAAAGTATATGACTGGAGATACTGCTCAATTTATAACGCTGGAAGCTAGGAGTGGAGACATGGTTACACTTGGAGATAATACCACAAAGAAGGTTGTTGGATCAGGTATGATTGGAAACTTGAAAAAAAAATTATAGAAAATGTGTTGTTGGTTGAAGGATTAAAGCATAATTTGTTAAGTATAAGTCAGCTATATGATAAGGGTTATAGTGTAAAATTTTTTCCTACAAGCTGCATATTAAGCATAAATAGTAAAGATATGTTGAATGGAAAAAGGGTAAATAATGTTTATATGCTAGATTTAAATTACATTCATACTCCTACTACCTTTTGTTTAAAAATTGTTTCTGATGAGTCATGGCTTTGACATAGGAGACTTTGTCATTCTAGCATGAAAAACCTTAGAAAGATTACCCAAAAGAACTTAGTAAGAGGTATACCAAAACTAGACTTTAATAAGGACCACCTTTGTGATGCATGTCAATTAGGTAAGCAAGTGAAGTCCTCTTTTCAGTCCAATAAAGATCTTAGGACTAGTAAACCTTTTGAAATCTTACACATGAATCTTTTTGGACCAGTTGGATCTGTAAGTCTAGGAGGGAACGTATACAGATTTGTTAAAGTGGATGATTACTCAAGATTCACTTGGGTTAGATTTCTATTTCATAAGAGTGAATTATTTGAGGAATTTAGAAAATTTTTGACTTGGATTCAAAGGAAATTAGGGTGTGAAATTATTTATATACAAAGTGATCATGGAGGAGAATTTGAGAATTAGAAATTTAAAAATTTTTGTAAAGAGAAAGGAATTGATCACAATTTGTCTGCACCTAGAACCCCTCAGCAAAATGGGGTAGTCGAAATGAAAAACATAACATTAATAGAAGCTGCCCGAATAATATTGGCAGAATACACACTTCCTAGATATTTTTGGACTGAGGCGGTTAGCACTGCATGTTATGTTCTGAATAGGGTGAATGTGAGATCCAATTTAAATAAAACATCCTATAAATTGCTAAAAAGAAGAACACCAAATTTGTCACATTTACATGTTTTTGGTTGCAAGGTGTTTATTCATAATAATGAAAAATCTGCCTTAAGAAAATTTGATCCAAAATCAGATGAAGGAAAATTTTTGTTGGATATTCAAGTGTTAGAAAATCTTATAGGGTATTCAACAAAAGAACTTTGGTCATTGAAGAGACCACACATGTTGTATTTGATGAATCTGAAAATTTGGAAGAGCCAAATGTTATTGAAGATGAGATTGAGGATAACTCCCAAAAGATTGATATAATAAACTTGAAAGAAAATGTGGAAGAGAATTTGAAGATAGAAAACCCTTTGCCTAGAGATTTAAAATTTTTTAAAAACTACCAAAGGGAATTGATTATAGGTGAACCTAGTGAGGGTGTTAGAACTAGGCGTGGATTAAATAAGGAAGTCAATCATTCAGTCTTTATTTCAACTATAAAACCCACTAATATTGATCAAGCACTTTTTGATGAATTTTGGATATTGGCCATGCAAGAAGAGTTGAATCAATTTGTAAGAAATAAATTTTGGGAATTAACTTCAAGGTCAAAAGATCAAAGTATAGTTGGAACTAAGTTGGTATTCGAAAATAAAATGAATGACTCATAAATAGTCATTAGAAATAAGGCTAGATTAGTTTCTAAGGGGTATAATCAGATTGAAGGAATTGATTTTAAGGAAACTTTTGCCCCTGTAGCTAGACTTGAAGCAATTAGGGTTTTGTTAGCCTTTACTTATTTTAAAGGTTTTAAATTGTTTCAAATGGATGTGAAAAGTGCCTTTTTAAATGGGGTAATTGAAGAGGATGTATTTGTAGAACAACCTCCAGGTTTTGAAAATTCTAAATACCCAAATCATATTTTTAAGTTGAAAAAGGCATTATATGGATTAAAACAGGCACCTAAGGCTTGATATGAGAGGTTAAGCACCTTCCTACTTGAAAGATCTTTTGAAAAAAGAAGTGTGGATACAACTCTCTTTTTAAAGAAATTTGGAAAGAATATACTCATTGTTCAAATTTATGTTGATGATATCATTTTTGAATCTTTAAATAAAAATCTTTGTGATAATTTTTTTAAAATAATGAGTAATGAATTTGTGATGAGTCTAATGGGAGACTTAAATTACTTTCTAGGCTTTAGCATTAAGCAACTTGAGGAAGGTATATTTCTTAGTCAATCTAAATATGTTAAGGACATCCTCAAAAAATATGAAATGGATAATGCTAAACTTGTTAGTATACCAATGAGTTCCTCAGTTCAGTTGGATAAGGACCTTAAGGGAAAATCTGTTGATCAAAAGAAATTTAGAGGGATTATTGGATCTTACTTTACTTGACTGCTAGCCGACTAGATATCATGTTTAGTGTTTGATTGTGTGCTAGATTTCAATCTGATCCAAAAGAATCACATTTAACAACAGTGAAAAGGATTTTAAGATACTTACTAGGAACTCAGAACTTAGGAATTTGGTATCCAAAATTTAGCCCTTCATTTAAAATTATTGGTTATTCAGACTCTGATTTTGCAGGCTGTAGGGTGGATAGAAAAAATACTTCTAAAACATATCAATTCATTAGAAATTCATTAGTTTCATGGTCTAGTAGAAAACAAAATTCAGTGGCCCTATCTATTGCAGAAGTAGAATACATTGCACTAGGAAGTTGTGTGACACAAGTACTTTAGTTAAAACAACAGTTGATTGATTTATGATTAACTATAGGCACTATACCAATTTATTGTGATAATACTATTGTTATTTGCATTTCAAAAAATCATATTCAACATTTAAGAACCAAACACATTGACATAAGACCTCATTTCATAAGGGATCATGTTACTAAGGGAGAAATTGAACTTACCCATGTTTCAACAGAAAATCAACTTGCAGACATTTTTATAAAACCTTTAGCCTTTGATACTTTCAATAGATTAAGAACTAGGCTTGGAGTGATTGATTTAAATGCTTAGATAAAAATATTTTTCTGCAACATTCATATTTTGTTTTTGTTTTTTGTGTTCATTGTATTTTTTAATTTATTTTTGTGATATTTTCTTCTTAAAAAGGTGTGTATTTAAGTTTATCTTGTTTGTTTTTATTCGTTTTTGTTTTGAGTGTGAAAATATAAATTTGTGGTCATCATTATCCGGGATGAAAATTATTCGTACGGGATGATGTGTGTAAAATGACAAACTATGTGATTTCGAACCGTCTTAAGAGCAGTTTTTAATATATTTCATCTGTACTATCGTCACGATCGTCCGAGACAAATTTTTTTTCAAATGACGGGACAAATGAATGCAGCAATTGAATGGATAAGACAGTTTTTATTATGAACTTTGTCCATACGAACATTTGGTTCGTCCAAACGAACACATGTCGGTTCATGGCGGGGGACGATTTTCAACTGCCATTAAAACGAGATAAATTTCATATCGTCCGTACTAACACGTGTTCGTCTGTACGATCATTTTGGTCAAAAGCCTGTACGAAAGGAAGCTTCGAAAATTGTGTGTTTATAAAAAGCTGTTATTTTTTAAACTCATTCGTTCGTCCATACAAAATATTTTTATACGGGACGAATCGAATTCGTACATGACAAATAAATTTTTGTCTGGTACGAACAGTCGTTCTTCTTTAAATTGATGGCAGTTTTTACTGAACAGTCACTTTCACATATTTCTTTCAAACCTTTCCTCTCTTCAAATCTTTCAATGGCAAGTTTTAGCAAGCGCCAAAAGACCTTGGCTAAGGGTCCTCCAAGAAATATATCTGAAAACTTCCTTTCTAGAGCCAATGAAGAATCCTTTGCTAGGTTTGTCTATGCAAAAATCACCACATCTAGAGTTCTCCTACAGGATCAATTAACCTTTAAGGTAATGCACTTGTTTGCCTCTACTCAGTTTGGTTTAATCCTCATTTTAGTACACTTATACAGTAGAGAAACCTTTCACTATTTCTTGGCAAACATGTCATTCAACTCCGACCATTCTGTCATCAGTTCTTTTGTTTTCAAAAAGAAAGTTGAAATCACCAAGGCTGACTTTGGTATCTTCCTAAACTTAAGGACTGAAGGCTTAAGAGCACACACCTTAACCACCACAAATTTTGATTGAACTGAAGTTAATCGTGTGATTAGAGGAATAAGAGTTAAGGATCATTTGCCTAAAGTATCAACTTTATTGCGTGATGCCCGTATCATCCAGCACGTACTCAGAACTTCCATTATACCTAAAGCTGGAGATAGAGTCAACATCACTCCTCTTCTTTCTACTGTTACCTACATGATAATGACAAGACAACCTATAGATGAGGCCCAACTCCTAATTGACTACATTTATGGTCTCTCTGAAATTGGTCATGTTGATCATAAAAGAAAGAAGAATATAGCCTTAGGACATCTGATTGCCCATATTTTAGAAAAGAAGTATGATTTAATTCATCCAGAACAAGACTTTGAAGAACCACTCTACTACAACAACGCATCCTTTAGGGCTATCTTCAATAAGGACGAGCCCAGCAAAACTCATGTAGTTCTGAGTGAAACAGAATAAGAAGCTGAACCTTCACATGCTGTTGGACCAAATTATCAGGATTTGGTTCAAAGATTTGACAATTTAGAGGCTCATTTTGATCAAAGGTTTGATCAAATTAAAACTCACTTGTAGCAGCAAGATATTCAGCACAATCAGTATATGGGATTTATGCGTGGTCAGATAAATGTCATTAATTACAACATGTTTATGATGAGTAATTACTTAAACTTCTTTGGTGCAGCACCACCTCCTCCTCCTCCAGATCAGGGTCCATCTGAATGATTTGTTTAGTTTTTTGTTCAATGTTTCGCTGTAGTTCATGTGTTAGTGATTTCCTTTAGTTTGTTTTTTTTTTCTTGTTTTAGTTGTGTTACTATTGATATCTTAAACTTCAAATTGTAATAGCTTCATCCGATATCAATATATGTTTCAATATTTTGTTGTTTAATGTTTTAGAAATGTGTGTTAGACTTTATGACATTCATTTTCTTTTAATCTTAATAGTACTTCATTCTAATTTATAAATTAAAATTAATTTCATTAGAAAATATAATTTTTCTAAATTTAAGAGATGCTTATAACTTGATATTATTAGAATTTTCAATTCCATGTCTCTTATTTAGACTACATTATCTTTAGTATTATTATTGTAATTTAGATGTTTTATTATTTTGTATTTCTCTTTTCAATTAGTATTTATGCACTTAGAAAAATTTGAAATTTTAGATAATTGATTTTAGAAAGAATTAAATTATTCTTGAAAATTGTACAAATGTATAAAAATCAAAAGGATTGTGAAAAAAATTTGCAATGACAAAAGAGGCACAAAATAAGCCCAAAGTAAAAAGATGCACAAAAATGTGCCATAAAAATTGAAAAAGATACGCAAAGCGCCACATGTGGTAATTACTTCTTTCCAGACTCTTTTAATCTCTTAATTTAAATTGATCTAATGTTTATTTATAATTCATATTGAAATTTGAAATATAAAATTTTTTAATCATCCTTAGTGCAATGATTTTCTTTATCTTCATGTCTAAATTGACACATGCCTTTGATAAATTCTTTTTATTCTCTATGTTATATCACTTCTTAAATTATATGAAATCTTATGTTTTTCTAATGTTATAATTTTATTTGCATACATTATTTCAATCACTTCCAAGATTAAAATATCAAATGAATTTCATACTTTTGCTTATATTTCTAGCCTTCTTTTCTTCTTCACTTTTTGATGTTGTCAAAAAGGTGGAGAAATTATTTGTTTTGTCTTGTGCATTATATTTTTTCTTGTGTATTTTTATTTGTTTTTATCGTATGTGTGTTTGATTGTTTTTGTTTTGTCTTTTGTATTGTTTTGTGTTGTATTTTTACTTCAAATGCCTCCTTATTTTCATGAGTTCATCATTTCAGGGGGAGTTTAGGAGATTCTTAAAATTTGAAATCTTACAAACAATAATTGTTTTGTCATCATAAAAAATGGGGAGATTGTAGAGAGAGTTGTTATTTGCATGTTTTACATTCTTGTAACTTGTATTGTTTTGATGATTTCAAATATTATTGTTTTATATATCTCCTAACACTTTTTGGAAGATTTGTTTTTGCTCTAGTGTGTACTAATATTTTAGGAAAAATCAACTCCAAGTGATGAAGACTTCAAATTATTCACTTGTAAATTATAAGTTTTGAAATGAGAGGGAGTGATTGTAATTGAGTGAAAAATCACAACACACACACTTGGGGGACAAATTTTTTGTGAACTGATCGTACGGGACGATCATGTCAATTAACCCCTAGGAAGAGCAATGGATAGAACAGGCGGGTAGAAAATTTTTTAAGTTCTAATCGTCCAGGACGAATTTTGTATTTGTCCCGGGACAAACGTCTCTGAATTCTCACCTTGCACTATTCGTCCAGACGAAAAGCATGGTTCGTACCGGGACGAAACTCTCTGTATAAGATTGTAGAGGATGAAATGAACCTTCGTCCCTGGACAAAACTCTCTGTATGAGATCGTACAGGACGAAATGAACCTTCGTCCCTGGATGAAACTCTCTGTATATAATCGTCCCAGGACAAAACTTGTTCGTCCCAGGATGAACTGAACCGACTTACCTCAGTTGGTTAAGTCCTGTAGAATTTTGGAAATCGATCTATGTAATTACAGTTTCGTACCGGACGAACCTAGTTCGTACGGGATTATGAGCGTGTATGAACATAGTTCATACCAATATACATTAGGATCGTTTCCGACACCTTAAGTAAAATCGTCCAGGACGATCCACGATCGTACGGGACGATCCACTACGTACAGAATTGAAAACTTGCAGTTTTTGGGCAGGTTTTTTTGTCTTTTGTATATATAGTCCAAATTAGACTGTCACCCAATCTTTTTGCTCATTGATCTACGTTCCTATTGGAAAAAGAGTAAAGGAGAGAGTGAGAGAGAGCATTCAAAGAAGGATTTCTACCACTGGAGCGTGAAGGCTTCGCTTGGTGTTCAAAGGTAAGATTTCCTACTTGTGATTTGAGATTACTTCACTCTTTTTCTTTCTTCCTTCTATATTTCTTGTGAAGAGATATGTCAAGGAGATCCGGTTCTTTGCCGACACTAGGAGAGTGTGAAAGGATGAAGGGTTCTCTGCCCACACTAGGAGAGTGTGAATGGACGAAGGGTTCTATGCCCACACTAGGAGAGTGTGAAAGGACGAAGGGTTCTCTGCCCACACTAGGAGAGTGTGAAAGGACGACGGTTCTCTGCCAACGCTAGAGAAAGTCTAAAAGGATGACGGTTCTCTGCCGCACCAAGTAGTGGTGAAAAGAGTGTTTGTGAAGGCTTCTCCGCCTTACTGTGGGTGCAAAAGGAGAGACACTATTGGTATTAGTGCAATACTCAGAGGGTGCCTCTGGGAGTGGATGTAGGTCTGATTTAGACCGAACCACTATAAATCGTGTGTCGTTTATTTTACTGCTTTTTATTTTCTACATTTTTTTTGTTTAAAAATTGTGGTTGAAAAACTTTTTATAAAAAAATTCATTAAAGTTTAATTTCGATTCAATTTATCAAAAGAGGGATATTTTTTTTTAAATACCAATTCACCCCCCCTCTTGGTAGCTTTGGGACATTAACTTAGGTTTAACAACCTATTCACTAGACTCAACAGGTTGGGTCATGACAGACCGACCACTACCAACCACCACCATCAACCGCCCATATTCGGCCACCACTGGTCTGTGGACCTCCGAAGGAGCACCGCTCGCGGGGGTTCGAACGCAGAGGGTACGGCCGCACTATCCCTGTGGGACAAAATGATCGTAGGCCTCTACACTCGACACGAACGGGTCGATGGGAGGGCAGATTGGATCGCGCATACAACTGACCATTGGGGATAGATGCTGTCGCCAGCACACCCCGATGGGTAGCAATATACACGACCTAGTCACGGGTTTCCCCCACCCGATACGAGAGATCGAGTGGGGTAAAGTAGATTACGGGGCCAAGTTTCCCACAGGCGCAAGCCCCCGTGGTTAATTACATCCCGGGCCGGAGCCCGAGAAAACTCTCGATTAAGGATCATACATTATCTTTTCCAAATTGGGATTAGCACAAGGGTATAGACTAGGAAATCCTACTCAAAGGAAAGAAAGGTCTCAAAAAGGCTCAGTCAACATGCGTGGCTCATACCAGCATTCGGAGGCTCTAGGGTACTAGAGAGAAACTGGAGAAAGAAAGACAAGCAATCAATCACATGCGTGAGAGAAAGATGGAGGTGGCGTCATCCTGTGACGCGGATAAGTAGGATTTATGGTCCCTGAAAAGAAGGGACCTACCTACTATTTAAGGCATACTACGAGACCGAGTGTAGTAGCCTCGGACCCTTAAATCTAGATTGGACTTAGTGTTCGACACACACTAAGACCAGTGTCCTAGCTAATGCTATCCAAAACCTGGACTTACCCCGGCCTGGATTGGGGGAGCCAGCTAACTACCTAATCGATTTAAAACCATGCTGTCAAGCCAGTTATGAAAGATGGGTGGGTGGTACAGTTCTTTGGAAATAGGACCGACATCTAGAGAATTTCCTAAGTAGTCCTAGACTTATGTGGGTCAGATGCTCCTAGCTAATGCAATTAAATTTTAATTAAATTGATTTCTAATGCAATGCATGCTAGTTGAAATGTCAGCTCATGAATGCTATAGAACTTTAAAAACAGGCTTATAGAAAATAATTTTTTTGAAAAGACTGGGTCTCCCTAGGTCCGGCACTTCATCCTCATAGGCCAGATTATCCGGACTCAACCCGCAGGCAGGGAGATGTCTTATAAGAAGGAGAGAAGAATGCAGTAATATGCATGCGACCCCGGACGATTCCGGCAATTCCCTAGGTTCGTTAAATTTCTATATTATTTAAAATCCTAAAATTTTAAATATTAATTACGAGTAGAAAAATTTTATAATCCTTAATGAGCCTAATACGATCCAGGCGAAAACAAAAGCGGCATGCAAGAAACAAACCTAGAAAAAGCAGGCAATTTCTACTGCGCAATCAGGTAAACACATCAATATAAATCAAACTAATCAAGTAAATGTCCATAGGCCAACTGCCCTTTAATTACAACCCAGGGTATGCAGAAAAGTAAAGTGGCCGGGCACCACTGCCAACAACCCGGATTTCTAAACCTATGACAGACGCCAACAACTTTGAGTGGGATATTGGGTCTTCAATCTTTAGCTTTCTGGATGTCTTCTCCTTGGACTCCTTGGAACTCTCCTCCTTGGACTCCTTGGGTCTCCTCCTTGGACTTCTTGGAAATCTCCTCCTTGGACTCCTTGGATCCGTCGTGGCTTGAATATCCAAACGAAGAGACAATTCCCCCTTGATAGGGAGCATTGCCTTTTCTCTTTGGATACCTAAAGCCATCCAACTCAGTCTTCCAAATGGAAGAAGACTCTCCCCTTTAGGGATGTCTTCTTCTTTTGGAATCCAAGTTGGATAAGAATATCCCAACTCAAGATTGTTTTCACAACTCTTAACAATTATTACAGAATTTTACATTAATTGAAAAGCAGAAAAATTCTAAAGTCCCTGCAAGGTTATCCTAATAATCATCCCAAGCAGTTTATATGAAAATAAAAGTGCTAACACCATTGACCCTATGCCAAGCCATGCTCTTAATTTTGAGGGCTAAGCAGCTCCACCTGTGCAATTATAATTATTAATTTAGCCCTCATTTATTTAGGGGGGCTGAGCAAGCACCTGCACAAGACAATATTAGAAAAATAAATGGTGCCCCCCCCTTTTATTAGCATTGAGCATGGCCACCTGCACGGAAGAACAGTGTATATATGACGCTCCTAACCTATGGGTAAGTCTAGCGTTCACATCCAGAGTGCAGAAAAAGTAAGCAAACATACCAATCAATTTTCAAACAGCATGCAGTGAAAACTACGAAAAGCTCCGGCACACAGCAGAAAAATAAAACCCAGCGGCCTAACCTAGGTCTAGAAGTAGTGCCCTAGCAAACAATTCTATGTGTGTGTAAGGCTGGTGTGGTTTGGATAGACCCTAAATGGGATAATTAATTAAAGTTATCTAGAGTTCAGGTTTGTTGGGGGTCTGAAAAGGATGTTTTAGTTGGAATTCAAGTATTAGTGAATTAGAGTTTATTTTAATTATTTCAGTTTGTTGATCAATTTTAGAAGCTTAGAGTACTGATATTTAAAGTTTAAGTGATATTAGTCAATTTTAGAAAGTTCTAGGGTCCTCCTAGGAACTAAGCTAAGGGTCCAAAAAGTCACTATGGGAAAAAGGCTAAGTCTGAGATTTCTAACATCTTAGGAAAATACTAGACCTTAATACGAGTAGTTAGACAGGTAGTAGGCTGAAATCGGAGTTTTCTAGGCCAAGTTATGAATTTCCTAAGTTTCGGGCCCTAAATGAACTACGGTTGACCAAAAAGTTGACTTTCTAATCTAAGCCATTTTCTGGAAACCTAAAATTTTTAATAAATACTAGGCCCTAATTGGAGTCTAATGCAAGTGAGTTTACCTAATTTGGAGTTTTCTACAATTAGTTATGGATTTCTAAAGGTAGGGGTATTTATTGGAATTTTCTAAATTTCCTACTAAATAGCCTTTTTTATTGTTTTGCTCCAAATCAGCTCCAAACTGATTGGAATCACTCCCAAAGGTCAGGGATGACCAGAAAAAGTGTTCCCAAGTATTTGGAGAAGATTTGGGATTTTTATTAATTTTTAATGATTTATTAGGGGCAAAACGGTAATTTCCACCTATGGTCAAATTAGGGGTCAACCTGAGGTCAAACTAGGGAACCCTATTTATCTAAGGTCAGGGATCAGATTCTGGTCAGTTTGAGGTATCATGGGTAATTTTCTGACCTAAGGTGTATTTATTGTAATTTTCGGAAGGTCTCGGGGCCTTAATTAGCGGGTTGATTAGGGTTAGTTAGCTAAGGGCTCTAAAAGCTCCTAAAAATTCCTAGAAAATTCAGTGATGTTTTAGATGTCACTAAGTTTAAGTGTTGTAGTTTTCATGTCGTTCTGGGGTCTATCCTAGTTCCTAGAAAACTTCTAAGTTCGCTAGACGAGTCCTTAATTATTGTCCTTAGGGTGTCACTACGTTATATGGGTTTGAATCGAAGTTTTAGCTAACCCTCAAGGTAATAAATGCATGGGAGTACAAAAATGAAATAAACACACCATGTCCTTAGATCTAGGAGAGCCTAGGCTAAGTGCTCGTGGTGCAATCCTATACATGCATTCTACGAAAAACAAAAAAAAAAAAGACAGACACCTAAAGAAAGGATTAGTGAATGATTGGGACTCAACCATTCACTAACCCACTCCCCCATGATTGCTCTTCACACATAAGATCCATGTCTAAAATTTCATGAAGTAGCGGGTCTCCCAGAATTAGAATTTAGTTATAAGTAATTTTAAAATAGTTTTAAAATACTCATAAATATAAATATACAATTTTGAAAAATAAAATAATTAAAAATAATTCAATTCCTAATACATAAGTATAAGGAGACCCACTGATCACCCAATCGAGGTTTCAAACGGTTTGAAAATAGGTTTGTATCCTGAAAATAATTATTATATTAATTAAATAATAATTTAATAATCAAATATTGCTCCAAGATAGAAAACTATCAAAACAGCCAAAATCCGGGGCTGGAAACAGTTTCAAAACATAAAGCTCGCTCTTCTGAAAAGAACGAGGGGTTATACGCAAAAAATCGGATTTAAAACGGCGAAGATAAGAATTTCCGAAGTTTAAATACAAATAAAATAATATTTTTTAAATAGTGTAGTTTTGCTGTTTTTGAAATAACAGGAGATACAGAAAATATTTTCATATGGAAATAGTTTTAAAATATGCAGAATTCAGAGTACATACAAAACCAGGTGCTGTGCGTCGACAGCGGACTTAAAACGACAAAGTTATGTAATTTCGAAGTTCAAATACGCTAATTAAATATCTTTAAACATTGCTATTTTACTGTTTTGAAAATAATTGCACACAGACCCAAAATTTTCAAATAAAACCAATTCCAGAATATGCAGAATCAAAAATACACTCAAAACGAGGTGCTGTGCGTCGACAGCGGATTTAAAACAAGAAAGATACGATTTTTGTAAGATTAACTATAATAAATAGGTTTAAAAATCATTTAAAATAAGTAATATTTAAAAAAAAAAATAATAATAATAATTATTATTAAAATAATAGTATAAAATAATACTTTAATATTTCTGAAACTAAAGGTGATTTGAAAATGTATAATATTAGTAATATTTTAGATAATTTAACTAATTAAAATAATTAAAATAATATTTTATTATTGAAAATATATTTTTGTATTTAAATAAATATAATAATAATAATAATAATAATAAATAGGTACAAAAAACAGTAAGAAATAGTTTAATCATAATATATATAATTATTAATATTATAATAAAAAAAATAATAATAATAATATTTATAATATAATAATAATAAAAATAATTAAAATAATGTTTCTTAAATAATACTTTTTACTGTTTTTAAAATAATTTAAAATCTATAGGTCATTTTTATAAAAAAAAATTTGTATTAGGTAGAGGACGACAATACGATCAATTCGAGGTATTGTGCGTCAAAAAAGGACGAAAAATGAATTTTTTACGAATTTTTAAAGTTTTCTGATTTAAAATATATTAAAAATTAATTTTTATTTTAAAATAACAGCGGCGGGACCCGCGGGACACGTGGCGGCAGCGGGTAGGCTCCGCGGTCACGGGCAATCATTTCCAATGATTGCGCCGCGCGGGATTCCGTGCCGGAATCTTAAGCCACGTCGGACGGCGCCCATGGCCGTCCGATCCGCGCGGCTGGGATGGGCGCCCCAGATGGCGCCACGTGGCGCACCAGACCGCGGGACCGCGGCTGAAGGCCAGCGGTCAGGCCTGACCGCGCGAAACCGCGCGATCTGGACCGTTGATCGGCGGGATCAACGGTCCAGGGCGTCCCTAGGGCTTGCTCACGCCGGACCGAAACCCTAAACAATATTTTTGAGATTTCTCTCGATTCACTCGATGGTTTTCAACGAAATTTTAACCATGGATAATAGACATGAAGAGCATCATTGGGGGGAAATTTTCGGGACTTAATATGCGATGTATTGAAAGTTATTTAGATCTAAGTGCTCTAGCTAGGGTTTGCGATATACCTCAATCCACACGGTGGATTCGGGAGATCTTGGGCTTGTTGGACTCGTGGACTCGTCTAGAACAAGTTCCTAGTTGACCTCGAGCCTTGATTCGCCTTGGATCGATCACGAAACGCCTTGGAACGAAAATAGCCTTGGTTCGCCGGATTTCTCGCTGCCGGCAAGCCTTGACCGTCGGGATTCAACGTGGGAAAGGTGGAAAAGTATGAAGAGAGCTCTCACGCCAAGTTTCTCAGAACGAGGAGGGCTAGGGCAAGAGCAATCAGAAAAAAGATCCTAAATTGGACTTAATTTTAGGTATTTAAAGCATGAGGGCTCAAGATCTGCGGCCAAGATCAAAACCCTAAGTCATTAGGAGGGAAATCCACTTGATTTGGCCGTGGTTTTGAATTCAAAACGAAGGGGAGGCTTTAATCGCATTTATTTGCCATTAATCTCCTTAAAATAGGCCAATTTGATCTATTTAAGACTTGATTTGACCAAGTCAAGGTTTGACTTGGTCAAATCAGTCAAATAAGTCACAAAGGGATGAGGTTCAAGCCATGATATGGATCCGATTTGATTTCAAATGGATTTGGGCTCTTAATGGGCCTAATGGGTCAAAATTGACCCATTAGGACTTGGGTTGACCAAGTCAAAGGTTGACTTGGTCAACTCAGTCCATCATGCCCAAGTCTGGGCAAAATCGAGGTCAACATGGTCATCACCGATGTCATTGTTAGCCCCCAACTACTAAAAAAAATGTAATCTCATGCATTTATTTTACACTCAACCACATAACTCCTATGGCAACCAAACAACCCATAAATCTAAGATTTAAGGTAAAACGGAGTTTTAATATTATGATTATTTTAAAATTATCATTTTGACTATTTGGCTGGATATATCCTAAATCCTGCAACCAAACAACTAAACAAGCCCTTAGCGTTGGGAGAACTCATTTTAATATATATATATATATATATATATATATATATATATATATATATATATATATATATATATATATATATATATATATATATGGTTAAAACCCTCCTATGGGGCCTACGCGTTAATATAACAAAAAACGATTACATAGTCCTTAAAAGGTTCCTCCAGCTCTCTAATGCTCGAAAGAGCTACAATTAAAAAGGAAAAACAAAATCTATGAGCCGGTGGATCCTTTTTCTACGATTACAAAAAGAAAACGAGTAATAGCTCGGCCTGTGAGAAAACAACACCCAAAAAAGGAAGAGCAGAATAGTCTCGTTCAGCTCAGTCTTCCTGCAAAAATACTGAAGATAACAAAAATAGAAATTCGACTTAGAAAAAGAGAATACCTTGCGGTCATTAAAGCTCATAACACGAAGATTGTTTTGATGCCTGCAAGGAATACTCCAAGAAAATGTAAGAGAAATACAATAGATAATATAGGTTAGGCTCTCAATGTTATCCCTATTAGACCAAGAATTCATAAAATCCTTAGATAGAAAATAGAGAAACCCATTAAAATCCCAAGCAGACCTACCCTTGACCTGAATAGTGATCTTCCTGAAACAAAACAACACAGATAAATTCTTCCACTTAAGACAGCCCACCAAGTGCAGACTCAAGCCAAAACAGAGACCATAATTCCCACCCAGATTACTACAGCCAGCATATAAAATATACCAGAGATTCCAGCTAACAGGCCTGCATAAAATCTTAGGCTGGACCTTAAAATCAACAATGAAAAAATAATTCCTACTACTCTGACAGAAACCAACACAGACACTTTGATAGGAGTAATTCAACAGCCGAGTAATAAAACCATACAGAAAACTAAAACAAACCTGGATAAGAAACATAGAATCAAACCAAATGAAACAGAAAATAAAATAGCTCATTGCAGTAGAAAAAAGAACTTACCCAGAAAAATGAAAAACAGAACTCAAGCAGACTACAGGAGCCCCAAAGACACACCAAGCAAAGTCACCCATGATGGATGTAGGGGAGGCCCATTTTATCCAATGAAATCATACCTTTAAGAGGAGAAGGAAGATTAATAGTAGGCAATTATTGATAGTAATCGTTACCAGAGCAAAAATTTGCCAACCAATCAGCACAAGTATTACCTTCCCGGTAGATATGTGATATAATAAAATTAAAGTTAGAAAGCAACATTTTTAATTTTCTGAATAATATAAAATTCTTTAGAAAAAATAGCATTAGTAGTAGATATAGCTTGAATGGCAAGTTTGGAATCCACTTCAATATGCACATGCTGAAAGCCCAAATTCAAACAGATAGTTAACCCTTGAGATATCCCCAATAATTCAGCAGTTAACACAGAATTAGTAGAAATAGGACCAGCAAAAACTACAATGGGATTCCCTTCAGCATTGCGAATAAGACCACCCATACCAGAAGTAGCTTTCCCAACCGAACCATCAGTGTTAATCTTAACATAAGGAGGAACCAGTTTAAGCCATTTAACAATATGATCCAGCTTATTGATATTAACCCCATTGATATATATCCCAAAGTAACTAGCTAAACGATTGCAGTTCTTGAAATTCTTTTGAGAAATAAGATTGACAGCAATAAGACGCAAAACTTTGTTCCTAACATTGCTAATGATCTGATTAGCCCAAATTCTAATATTATTATGTTTAGACTATTTTCTAGCTTTCCAAATGTACCAAATAACCAGAATAGGCAATAAGCAATAAATATGGCCTTTACCTTTAGAAAACCAGAGTTCAAGAATATCCGGCAACAAATAATGATTACTGAAGTTAAAACCAGCAAGGTTAAAAAAGTGGCACCAAACCATCCGAGCAATACTACTACTAAAAAAAACATGTTGAGTACTTTCAATATTACAACAACATTGACATTTAGAGGCAAAATAAAAATCTTTCTTATACAGATTGGTATCCACTGGCAAATAGCCTTTAAGGCATCTCCAGGTAAGCAAAGAATAGGATAGAGAAATCGTCTTATGCCAAAGAGAGCCAAAGATGTGAGAAACATCACCTTTAATACGAATATCCTCCCAAACATTTTTAATACAAAATTTACCATAAGCAGAAAGATTAAACATGATATTATCTCTATTATGAGGAATTAAAGGGATACCAACAATTTTTTCAAAAATAAAATCAGGAACCTTGTCTCTAAGTTTAACATGATTCTAATCACCATTAATAAAGAAATCACTGACTTTGGTATTAGCAATAGTTTGAGTATTGAGATGGTTGTCAATCGAAGAGCACCCCTTTCAATTATCTTGCAAAAAAGAAACATCACCATTCCCAATCCCCCATTGAATAAATTTCTTGGCTTCCCACTTGATTTTACAAAGTCTTTTCAAAACTGAGGAGTCAGTATTTTTAAAATGACAAACAAGAGGGTTTAGGTCCTTACAATACTTCACCTTCAAAAATTGAGCCCATAAACTTTTATTAGCTCTAAAATCAAATCAAAGCTTATGAGAAAAAGCATGAGCAGTATCAGAGATGGACTTACAACCAAGGGAACCTTCTTTAAAAATCCCACAAGATTTTTTTCAAGAAGGCCAATTAATGCAAGATTTATTATTGGTGGCTCCCAAAAAAATTTGTTTAAAATTCATTCAACGCGGCTCTCTTTTGTTCCCCTCCAAATAGCTTATAGAGAGAGAAAAAAGTACGAAGTAATATCACCCCAACAGCATTAGCATCGCTGTCCATATTTGATTGCAATAACATGTTCTAATTCTTCACTGTATTTATTATTCTAGTACTGCTCTCATATATTCAGTTCATTCGAACTTAAAGTCATTATTAATTCCTATTTAACTTAAAAATTAAACTATTTAAAAAATGTAAGACAATGTTTATCTATTTAGATACACTAATTTCATTGCACAAAATATATATTGTTAGGATTTTTAAAAATAATTAAGATTATAATAAAAATATATAATTAATTAGAATTATATATAGTAATATTATATTTAAAAAATATTTTTTATTTTTTATTTAAAAATAGAGTTAGTAGGCATATTGACATATATATATATATATATATATATATATATATATATATATATATATATATATATATATATATATATATATATATATATATATATATATATATATATATATATATGTGTGTGTGTGTGTGTGTGTGTGTGACAAAATTGAATATGCACTGCCCAAAATTTAATGTTTTCGTAATAGTTTATAGCGGCGGTTTGCAAACTGTCACAATAGATAAGTATTAGTAGCTGTTTTCAACACTGTTAAAATCTAACCTATTATTTCCCCTGCTTGACCTAGCCAACTCATTATGTATTGCTTCTTCGATTCATCGACCGCCATCCAAGATCTTCATTTGGTGAGCATATGCGATCGAATCTGGCCATCCCAATGTCGAATATGTGGTCAAATCCATCGTCACTACCAAATCTGTCATCAACGCCGAATCCTTCTTCTTCCTTCATCTGAATGTGTCCTAGGTATTTTTCCCCTTTCATGAACTAGCCAACTCATTCTGCATTGCTTCTTCGCTTCATCGACTGTCATCTAAGATCTTCATTAGGTGAGCATCCACGACCAAATCTGGCCATCCAACGCCGAATATGTAGCCGAATCCATCACGCCGCCAAAACTGTCATCAACGTCGAATTTTTCGTTGTATTCATCCAATGATGTCCTAAGTATTTTTTTCCCTTTTCCTGACCTAGCTGACTCATTCCGTATTCGACTCTTGTTTGTGTTGCTTCGTCAACTGACATTCCTAGATCTCTTGGTGAGAATCCATGAACGAATTTGCTCGTCTCGACGCTTAATCCGCCACCGAATCGGACATCACCAACAAATCTGCCATCATCATTCATTCGAACAAGTGCGAGGTATTTTTCATAAGAAACAAATTGAGAAAATATAATCATTTTCAAAAGGTACTTGAGGAGGATTATGTTGATGGGAGAAGCTCTCGTGATAATGCCCGAATTGCAAATTGTTATGGTGCTGCTTAACAGCGATAAGGCCAACAGTTGCATGTACATAAAAGTTTCTCAATGCATTAGTCTCAACTAATTATTTTGGGCATGTGCCTTAAGATACTAAGGATTGGCTACTAAGAAATAATTTATAGAATAAGAAGAAAAAATTTATCACACAAAGCTACTTCATAAGTTTGGCAACATAATGTTCCTATGAAAATATATTACAGTAAACATTAATAATCAAAGATGAGCACAAAAAGAGAGAAAGAGACAGAGATAGAGAAAGAAAAAAGATAACTTTTTGACTCAAAATATTTTATATGTTTAGTTACTAATATGACAATTTATTGAACTATAATACAACTACTAATAGTTTCTAAAATTATAGGTTATGGTAATACTTTGATTTCAAAATTATCATAATTATTACTTGACATAATAAAATAAATAAGGAGAATCTAAAACCAAATTTTTTCGGGGGACTTTTAATGAATTAATTAAATCTCAAACTCATACGTATTATATATGCAAATTTTGAATCCAACAAGTCTTGATTGATAGTCTAAGCTCCAAATTAACCATAGGGTAAATTAGACCGCATTAAACCCAAAAATTTGATGGTAGATATTTAGGCTTCGTTTGGACGACTTTTTTCTTGCTTTTTAAAATAGAGTTTTAGTACAAAAATTAAATTTTTTATACTAAAATTAATTTATAATGCAGTAAAAAAGTAATCCCAAACGAAGCCTTATGCATCGTTTGGGACAACTTCCTTACTACATTCTAAAACAATTTTTTTAGTACAAAAATTGTTTATTCAAGTAATTTTTGTACTAAAAAACTGTTCCAAACGAAGCCTTAAATAAAAATTTGATCATTATAAAATAAGTAAAATTATTGTGATCACAATAGCAGAAGGAAGCATGCAAATCACTCACATATCGAAAGCATATGCATCTATATCAACACTTCATTTTTCCTATCAATAGGAAGGCCATTGAGATCCTATTAAGGCTTCGTTTGGGATAGATTTCTTCTACTTTCTAAAGCAGCTATCTTGTAAAAAAATTTCTAGTTCAAAAAAAATTTTGTATTAAAAAAATTTTTAGAAAATAATAAGTAAAATGTTCCAAACGAAGTCTAAATAAGACATTAAAAAGATAAGGAAAAAGATAATACTAGCATAGAAAATATGTTAAAATTTGTATAAGGATATCCGTTCCTAATAGAAATCGCTTTAGGATGCATGGGCCCTATTGCCTTTTGATTTGTATTGAAGTTAATGCCATACATAACTTCTAAGCGCTGCATTAATCTCAATGTAAAACTAAATATTATAAAACCCATCAAGATTTTGTCATCTTCAATTTCTTGCAACAAGTAAAATCTTATGCAACTCATATATCCAATATTGTACTCAATGGCTAATGGTGGTTTAGAAGATAAGTTGATTGTCATGAATTCAGATATTGGCATGACTTAGGTTTCTTTTGGGACGGTTTTTTTACCGCTTTCTTAATACCGCTTTAAGAAAAATGGTAAGAAAGTCGTTTTAAACGAAAACATAGTGAGATAATTACTATAATATCAGAGAGAGATCAGAGAGTTAAGCCTTACAAACTCAGCTATTTTAATAATAGTAATTTCCTCTGACTGTTTAAGAAAAAAACAAGTAATTAAACAACATGTTATCGGAACTTTTATTGTACAAAGATTGACCATTACAGATGTTTTGTTCCTCTAATTAATTCAAACTATAATGTTCAGAATCCCATTTTATTGAAATTGAAGAACTTCGATAAGGTTGTACAATGTATTAATTATTGACCACAATGCAAAGATCTGTTTGCATATTAATATTCTTAATAAACGCAGGCAAACTGAAAATTATCATGAAATTCTTTGTTAGGAATTTAATTTGTTTTGATTACTTAGTTCTTGAGGCTAAAATGTGAAATTAGAAAAAATTTTAAGGAATGCATAATTGTTGGTTTGTGGAGTATGTTAGGGAATGTGCCTTAAAGAAATATTATTGTAATATATTTTCTATGAAAATTGTTGCGAGCTAGAATATACGCAACGATAGAGTTAGAAATTTTTCATCTCAGCATTGTACGGATATTCAACACACAAATAGAAAATGAAAGAAACACCATAATTTTTATGAGGAAAATCCTGGAAAGGAAAAAAAATCACAGGGTCACGCCCAGTTGAAAGAATTTCACTAATGTTTGCATGAGGTACAAGAGGCTAACTCGGCCTTAAAATTTAGGACGATCAGATTACAGTAGTCCACTCCCAAATTGAAATTCAGTAACAAAAAATAATTTTAGATTTAACGATGTTGGGTATTCGGGCTGAATCCCAAAGTCTCTTGGAGATCAAACAGAATTCCGACGTTACTTGGAGATCGGGCGGAGTTTCGACGTCACTTGAAAGTCGGGCGGAACTCCGGCTTCACTTGGAAGTTGGGCAGAATTTCGACGTCACTTGGAAGACGAGCAGAATTACAACGTCGCTTCGAAGTCGGACAGAATTCCGATGGTGATCGAGGAGGAGCTTCTTCCCTCATTCTCTTATCTTCTTCTTCTCTTCTTGATTGGGTCCCCTCCTAAGAGAAATGAGGGGCTATTTATAGTTTTTTATAATGGCTTGGCTAGTAAATAGAAGGAGGATCGAGGGAAGATGTGGAGTGGTACGAATGGACGGTCGATATTGAATCCTTAGATCGTTGACAATTCGTCGGGCATTTGAAGGTTTTAATGATATTGGAATTTGGCAATCTTGGGCTCATTGGATTCATCTCATCGAGTTACTCAATTCAACTATAAGCATGTCATGTTTGGAAACCGTTTGGTAATCCAATTGTGGTTTGAACCTTCCAATAGTGCTTCAAGTCTATGATTCAGACTCATTTGGGCTTGGATTGAGTTGAATTTGGTGTCATTGGGTTTATATTTCCGATACACTCAGTTTGATTGTAAGTTTATTAAAATCAGAGTTCAGATGATCCCAGATTTAATTTTTAAGCTTATGGTCTGATTTTGCCTCAAGATTCGTGCCCGATTAGTCAAAAAAAATATTTAAAGACAAAATTAACATTTTTTTATATTATCATTTGATATATATTTTTTATTCCATGATTATTTATATAACTATAATTCAGTATATAATTATATACAAGATGATTGAGTTATGGATAATAATCTAAATAAGTTCATAATTATTAATTATAGTTGGAATCTATAATCAAATATTATCAGTATGGTCCATCAACATTAAGAATGGAATAATCTAATCTGGATTATTCAATATGGAGATATTAAGGATGAAGGTATTTTATATAATATGATTATATAGAACTTGATCAGATAAATTTTGACTTCTTTAATAAATTCGGTTTTAATTATAGAGAATTTAAAATTAATCATAAAGATTGTCATATATAAATAATCGTAATCTTATTTGTGACATTTAATTTTTTGACTTTCTTGGAAATAGTTTGAAAGAAATAAATACAGTCCATGTATCTCAGAAACACAATGAAACAGATGGCTGGAAATGTTAATATACATATATGGAATCCATTCCTTTCATTTTTTAAAAGTTAAAAAATTAGTTTCTTTGAATAATTAATTCATAATATGAATAATTGAGCGCTTAAATTTTATGACGAGGTCACAAAGTTTATTGTTCATTAGAGAATTAATTGGAATTCAAGGACCAAGATATAATTAATGAGGTTACATAATTACCTAGCTCTAATTATGAACTTTTTATGAAGGATTATTTTATATGTGATGATTAAATCAATGGACAATTCAATTTTTTAAATTGAGTAAATTATACAATAAATTCAAGAGCGCAATTTCATATTTATAATGAAATAATATTAAAATTAATAATTTTGATTTATTAATTTCAAAGTTAAATTAATGATCAAATTAATTGGAGCTTGAATTATTGATCCATATGTCTCTTCTTCCTCACCTAATCACTATTACATATTAATTGAACACTATCATTAAGAATGTGATATAATATAAATATTAAATTATAATTACATTATTAACGCCTTTATGATTACTTTTTATTTTTAATATATAAAATTTCATGAAGATAATGATGACTCATCATAAATATCTTTTAATATTAAAAGATAAATATGATGATGTGTCATTAAAGATAAGGTTGATGATGTGTCATGATAATTATCATTTTAATATTGATTAAAAATACTTCATGAATTACAAAAAGGTGCTTATAGAAAGATGTATTCAAATTAAAAAGATGTAAACTTTTCGTATAAAAGAGAATGAAGTTCTACATGAAAGTGAGATGATTTCTTCATGAGAGATTGAAGATGATATATGAGAAAATGATTAGTATCTTAGTCTTTTCCTTTTGAAAAATTAAATTATGTTGATAACACAAATTATATTAAAATGAAAGAGTGTTCATCAATAATTTATTGATTGTGCTCACTCACTAAAATATATTTGGTGATGTGATTAGAAGAAGAAGACTTACGGTCTCAATCAACATTTCGACGAAGAAGATTTACTATCTCAATCAATATTTCGGTAAGTTTTCTTTATTTCATATTTTAAAATTATTATTTATTAAGAAAATTAATATGAAAAAAGTCTCAATTTAATTTTCTAAAATCCTTTTTTTTCATTTCTGCTTTTATATATGAATATAAAGATCCAACAGAGTATAAATTACAGTTTCGTAGTGGCTTTCTTAATGCTTTCTAAAACAACTTTCTAGTACAAAGATTTCTAATTAATTTTTTTTATTAAAAATATGCTCTGAAAAGTAGTAAAAAACAGTCCCAAATGAACCCTACGAACACTTTCATGACACATATATAAGAACTGAATTAAAGAACAAGATTAATAGTCATTCAATAAACATAATTATATACAATTTAGAATAGTTGAAGAGGTGATGGAATATTGCAATAAAAAAGAAAAAAAAAAAAAACTGAAGGATCAAATCTCTAATCCTTTTTTGGGAGATAAAAAGTAGCATCATACTCAATAAATTCAAAATTTTCAAAATAAAATACATAACATCGTAATATTGTGCTATATTTGCTCTTTTATTAAAAAAAATTGTTGAACATCAAGTTTACTTATTTCTTAAAAAAATTGATTAAAAATATTTTAAATCATATTTTTTATATAATAGTTACATTTTCTTAAGATTTATGATTATTGATGTCAAGAAAAAAAATTAAATTATTATTTTCATAAATATGCGACTAAATAACTAATTTTAATAACAAATATTTGTAATCACATAATTAACATATAATCTATACTACTATATAAAAGTGGCTTGGGACTTCACCCATATTAAATCTTGATCGTTCATCTATAAATTTTAATTTAATCTACAACGTCCATCCTTGACTCTTCAAATTCTATTATTTATCATATAAATATTTATTTAACTGATTTTTTCTAAGAGCGTTTCAGTTCTTCTGCCATAAATACTTAATTATACATTTAATTAATTTATTTATTAGATTCTATTTCACTTATTTAATTTATTAATTCATCTAAACGTTTTAACGAAACGCCCTCGTCATTATGATTCAAACGCTTACAGAAGTCGGAGGACTGTGAAACGACGGTCATGCCGAATCGTTTCCCCCATCCATTGCAATCGACTAGCATAATCAGAATTAATTGCAAGCCTCTCTAATAAATTTTCAACAATGATCCTCTAGGCATTCTCAGACATCTCTGCCTCAGTTTGGGCTTAGCATGAAGAAGTGTTTTGAACATGCACTAAAGAAACTTCTTGGCCTATTGTTCCTATTAGATCGGAACGCACGACTGGAGCTCGCCAGGAGGGTAAGGATTTTTTTTTCTTCTTGAATGCTTCTTCGGCTAAATCCTGTAAATTCTTTCGTTAATCTTTCGCATCCACCGTTGTTCTTCTCAGACTTTGTGTGCTTAAAAAGGAGTAGAGTTTTGAAAGAGTTGAGAAAGAATCTTCTTATCCTTCTTCTACCACATTGTTGGATGTTCATGTCAGATTAGAAGTCACGATGGGAGTCGCTAAAGAATCTTATTCGCTACGTTGTTCATTTCGGATCTAAAGTACGATTGGAGCTCCCTCTAAGGTAACGATCTTTTTTCTACTGCGCTCTTTTTTGTCTATCATATTTATATATTTGTTTGGTGTTTATCTCTTAAATCTCCTACCCTCAACCCTTCACATCCATTGTCGTCCCAAATTCAGACGTCCCATCCTGCAGCTAGCCGCCATCAACCATCATTCGACCATCACATGAAACAGTGGGCTAATAATGAAGTTAGGGCCAAATCCAAGTTTTGGTAGGACACTTACATCCTGACGAACCTTCCCTTTGGTTATTCAATGGCAATCATGTATTCCCTTCCGCGCTCCTCTTCTACTTTTTCCCTGATCAAACTTCACAATTCATGATCATCTATGTGTCAGTTGTTGCAATTTGATGTGGGTTTTATTAT
This sequence comes from Dendrobium officinale, assembly GCA_019514585.1. Classification (NCBI taxonomy): domain Eukaryota; kingdom Viridiplantae; phylum Streptophyta; class Magnoliopsida; order Asparagales; family Orchidaceae; genus Dendrobium; species Dendrobium officinale. Next base: position 46,389,488 of record CM033690.1, on the reverse strand, counting down.
TATTCAACGAAGAGAGGAAGGAGGCCATCACAACGACAGATTTGGGTATCAGTTTGTGGTATGTTAAATGTTAATTTGTTCTTTTACCCAAAATAATGCAAATATTAGTTTTTTGTTTTTTTGTTTTTTTTTTTTTGTTTTTTGTTTTTTTTTTGTGTGTGTGTTTTGGACAATAGATGGGAAACATTGTCAGAAAGGCTGTTTTTTTTAATGATATGGTATTGCTTCATCCAAGTGTTCTTGGTAGACATAATTCATTTTACTCCCTTGATCTGATGTAGTAAAGTTAATAGACGTAATTCATTTTATTTCTTGATTTGATTCTTTATTATTTAATACTAAGGTAAAATTTGTATTATTTTTCCGTCTTATCTAATTTTAAAATTAAAAAAATTTTCAATCAACTATTTATGATATCAAATATACTAGCATTTAGTATATAATTTATCATTTTACTATTTCTGATATCAAAAATTTTTATTATATAATTGATCATTTCATATAACAAGTCTAACAAAAAATTAAATAAAATAAACCGTCGATACTGGTCAAACTTCGGATGAAAAAGACAGTTTTTTTAGTATTGATAATTTGTGCCAAAAAAAAAAAAAACCTAGCTCCGCCACTGGGTGGAAGGGATCAACATGCGTTGTCAAGGAAACAGATTTTTGCACGTTTAAGAGAAATTTGACTTAAAGAGCTTCATCAGTTAGCTTGATTTTTCATATAAAGATGCTTTTAAAACAAGGCATTTTTAAGTGTCAGGTGTATTTTTTTTTAATGATGTTATCCTTGATGCTTTTGAGCTTTTCTAGCTCTTGGGTTAGGCTGTTTTTTTTTTTTTTTTGCCCTTTAAGAGCAATCTTTTTTAAAGCTATTTCAGTGAAAATTGATTTGATTCAAATATTCATGTGTATATTCAATTATATTTCTCTTATTTTTTTGTTATTAATGTTGTTTTATAGTTTGGACTTTGTTTTCACATGTTTATAATTACTCTCGTCATAGAGTAATGGAGTTATTTTGAATTATTTGTGGAGCTATATGGTCTTTTGCTATTTTTATGATCCTTCGTTTATATCCTTTATGGAGTATAGCATTCCACCTTTCATCATCATTTCCCGCCATTTTGTGCTTTTGGTTTCATTTTCCTATGTTCAATTCTCTCACTTTTGACAAAGAAGTTGACGGAGAAGATGAGAACGTACAACACAACTAGTGGCTCTTCCGTATGTGTGGATTATTAGAAATTACTGTTATACGTAATTGTAGCAGTTGTATATATTAACCGTCCGACTATCAGTTCCCGGCTCGTTAAATTCGAGCAACCGAGTTGGGTTGTGACAGACCGACTGCTACTAACCACCACCGTCAACCGCCCATCTCTGACCACCACTGGTCATCATCGATGTCAATGTTGGCCACTAACCACTATCATTTTTTCACTTTTTATTGCATTCATTTTATTTTAAATCAAATAGGAAAAAAAAGTATTCTCATGCATTCATTTTACACTTAGCCACATAACTCCTAAGTATTCTTTTTACATTGCATTCCTTTTATATTGTATTTCTTTTACACTGTATTTCTTTTTCAGGCAACCAAATAACCCATAAATCCAAGATTCAATGTAAAGTACTGGAGTTTCAAAATTATGATGATTTTAATATTATCATTTAGATATATCCTAAATCCTGCAACAAAACAACTAAACGTGCCCTTAGCGTTAGGAGAACTCGTTTTAATATTTATAATTAAATTCATTCAACGTGGCTCTCTTTTTTTCCCCTCTAAATAGCTTATAGAGGGAGAAAAAGTACTTATAAGTAATATCACCCCAACAGCATTAGCATCACTGTCCAAATTTGGTTGCATTAACATGTTCTAATTCTTCACTGTATTCACTGCTCTCATATATTCAGTCCATTCGAACTTAAAGTCGTTATTAATTCCTATTTAACCAAAAATTTAAACTATTTAAAAAATGTACGACAATGTTTATCTATTTAGATACACTAATTTCATTGCACAAAATATATATTGTTAGGATTTAAAAAAATAATTAAGATTATAATGGAAATATAAAATTAATTAGAATTATATATAGTACTATTATATTTAAAAATTATTATTTATTTATGCTTTCATAGCAGTTTATAGCACGATTTGCAAATAACAGTTTTCACCGCTGCTAAAATCTCACCTATTATTTCTCTTCTTGACCTAGCCAACTCATTCTGTATTGCTTATTCGCTTCATCAACCGTCATCCAAGATCTTCATTTGGTGAGCATCCACGACCGAATCTAGCCGTCCTAACCCTGAATATGTGGTTGAATCTGTCATCGCCGCCAAATTCGTCATCAACGCCGAATTCTTCGTTGTCATTCATCCGAACATGTCCTAAGTATTTTTTCTCATTTCCTGACCTAGCGGACTCATTCCATACTCCACTCTTGCTTGTGTTTCTTCGTCGACTGTCATTCCTAGATCTCTTGGTGAGCATCCACGAACGAATTTGCTCGTCTCGACGCTTAATCCGCCACCGAATCGGGCATCACCAACTAATCTGTCATCATCATTCATTCGAACAAGTGCTAGGTATTTTTCATAAGAAACAAATTGATAAAATATAATCATTTTAGGGCTAGTGGTACTTGAGGAGGATTATGTTGATGGGAGAAGCTCTCGTGATAATGCCCGAATTGCAAATTGTCATGGTGCTGCTTAACAGCGATAAGGCCAACAGTTGCATGTACATAAAAGTTTCTCAATGCATTAGTCTCAACTAATTATTTTGGGCATGCATGTGCCTTAAGACACTAAGGATTGGCTAAGAAGAAATAATTTATAGAATAAGAAGAAAATATTTATCACACAAAGCTACTTTATAAGTTTGACAACATAATGCTCCTATGATAATATATTATAGTAAACATGAATAATCAAAGATGAGCACAAAAAGAGAGAAAGAGACAGAGATAGAGAAAGAAAAAAGATAACTTTTTGACTCAAAATATTTTCTATGTTTAGTTACTAATATTACAATTTATTGAACTACAATACAACTAAATTTTTTGGGTTTTACTAAGTTTTTTGCTAATTCCTCGAATAAAATATGGATCATGTAGAATAACCATATTGATGTAGAAATTGTGATGGATTATCATCAAGTTGTGCATTGTCAAGTTATGGTTGGTGATGTTTCTTGTTTTGCTTCGTTTGTGTATGCTGCTTGCACTAGATTGAACCGTCTAAATCTCTGGGAACAATTGCTTAATTTTGCTAACAATATAAATGGCCCTTGGTGTGTTGGAGGGGATTTTAACATTATTGCTAATGCTAATGAGAGAAGGGGAGGAAAGTGCCCTAATTATAAAGCTATGGAAGATTTTAATGAGATGATAAATGATTGCAATCTGAATGATATTGGTTTTTGTGGTTCTCCTTTCACTTGGAATAGGGCTAACCTATTCCAAAGATTAGATAGAATTTTGTTTAATAATGATTGGTTAGCTCGTTTTTCTGGTACTAATGTGGAACATTTAAGTAGAACTCTTTCTGATCATGTCCCTTTGCTTTTGAATATTAATGTTCTCAATCACATTGGTAATTATGCATTTAGATTTCTTAATATGTGGTTGTTGCATGATAATTTTAAAGTGGTCTTACAGAATAATTGGAATGCTCCTGTGTTCCCTGATAACAATATTTCTGGTATGCTAAGGCTTTGGGCTAAGTTGGCTAGACTTAAACAATGTCTGAGGTATTGGAATAAACATAGTTTCAAAAATATTTTTTCTAATATTTTGGAAATGGTGGCTAAAGCTATTGAATGGGAAGGTATTTTTTTGGATAATCCTTCTGAGGTTAATAGTGCCAAGTTAAGTGCCATTAAGAATGATCTTGTGAACTTGCAAAAACAAGAGGAAGCTTTCTAGCATCAGAAAGCTAATGCTAAATTTGTTATTGGGGTGATAGAAATACCAAATTTTTTCATGCTATAGCTAACAAGAATAAGACTAAGAGCAAAATTCATAAAATCATTAATAATGACAATATTACTCTCGATTCTGATGAATTAATTTGCAAGTCGGGTGTGGATTACTTTATGAATCTGTTTAAATGTAATGAGGGTATTTTTCCTCTCCCTAATCCTGAGTATATTCCTAGGTGTATTGAGGTTGAGGAGAATCTTATGCTTTGCCAATTACCTTTGGAAACTGAAATTTTTAATGTTCTTAGGGAAATGAATGTTGATGCTACTGCTGGACCTATGGTTTCACGACTAAGTTCTTTCAAAAGTCTTGGGACATTGTGAAGGATGATGTCATTTTAGCTGTGCATGATTTCTTTAAAGGTAATCCGTATCCTAAATTTTTTTCATCTGCGAATATTGTTCTTATTCCGAAAATTGAGGGAGCTAAAAGGTGGAATGAATTTAGGCCCATTAGTTTGTGTACTTTTTTTAATAAACTTAATTCTAAGATTATTGCTTCTAGATTAGCTTCTATCTTACCTAAAATTATTTCCTTAAATCAAACTGGGTTTGTTAAGGGGAGAAGTATTAGTGATAACATTTTACTTGCTCAAGAACTTGTTAATGATATTAATACTAAAGTTTTAGGGGGTAATATTATTTTTAAGCTGGATATTACCAAAGCTTATGATAATTTAGATTGGAATTTTATGTTTAAGGTCCTTTCTTTATTTGGTTTTAGTCAAGATTTTATATTATTGATTAAGAATAGTGTGGATAACTGTTTCTTTTCTGTGATTATCAATTGTAAAAATCATGATTTTTTTAAATCTTTTAAAGGTCTTAGACAAGGTGATACAATCTCTCCTGCTCTTTTTATTATAGCTATGGAATATTTATCTAGAGGTATTAATGGTCTTTTTGCTAAGAATAGTAACATTAATTTTTTAGTGCTAAAGGTTTTCCTATCTCTCACTTGAGCTTTGCGGATGATTTCATTCTTTTTGCTAATGGATCTATTAAGAATATCAAACTTTTGATGAAACTCCTTTCTAATTTTTATAAGTGTAGTGGTCTTAAAGTCAGTAAAGATAAGAGTAATTTTTTTGTGGGAAAGTCTATCAACCAGAATAGGGTTTTGGCCATCCAAAGAGTGTGTGGTTTTCAATTTAAAAATTTACCTATTAATTATTTGGGTACTCCGATTTTTAAGGGTAAAAAGAAAAATTTTCTTTTTGATAATATTTTCTCTATAATTCAAAAGAAGTTGGCTAATTGGTCTACCAATTTTTTGTCTTTTGGTGGCCGCTTGGTGCTTGTGAAAGCTGTTCTCAATTCGATCCCTATATATTTGTTTCACACTCTCATGCCTTCTACGGCTTTATGCAAGAGACTTGAGAGGATGATTAACAAATTCTTTTGGGGATCTAAAAATACTTATAAAGCTATTCACTGGGCTGCTTGACATAAAATTTGTGGTCCTTTTGATGAGGGTGGTTTGGGTTGTAAGAATCTTGTTGACACTGCTATTGCTTTTTCTTACAAACTTTGGTTTTCGTTTAGAGCGAATAATAGTTTATGGGCTAGGTTTATGAATGTTAAATATTGTCATAATAAGCATCCTATTATGTGTTCCTTTAAAAATTCCGACTCTCCTATGTGGAAAAGACATTGTAACATTAAGTGGGAAGCTGAAAATTATATACAATGGGGCCTTGGGAAGGGGAATATTTTTTTCTGGCAGGATAATTGGTTGGGGGACTTTTCTATAGATACTTTCTTAAATTCTCACACGTTGGAGACTGTTAAGGTCTCTCATTTTATTTGTAACAATAATTGGAATTTGGATAGATTAAATCAGCTTCTGCCTAGTTGTTTAGTTAACATCATTTTATCTATTCCTTTAAATGTTCATACTTTGGATAAAATTTTGTTTTCTACTTCTTCTGATGGTAAATTTTATATGCGTAATGTTTGGGAGAAATTCCATACTCATTTGGATAAGTCTGATAGATTTGCGGCTATTTGGCACAGCACTTTCCCTATTACTTACTCGATTTTTGTGTGGAGGTGTTTCAAAGGTTTTTTACCTGTGGATAATCTTCTTCAAAAGAAAGGTTTCATTTTAGCGTCGAAATGTTTATGTTGCTCTAACTTGGAGGATATTAACCACATTTTTATTAATGGTAGGATTGCGCAAAAAGTGTGGCTTTATTTTAATCGAATGTTTAATAAAAATGTTGGTTTTATCCCGGATAATTTGTTTTCTATGGTGGATAGTTGGTTCAGTCCGACTAAAGGTCATATTTCCAACCTCATGCCTATTCTTATCTTATGGTATATTTGGAAAGCGCGTAATGAGGCTAAACATGATAGTATTAAGATGGATGAAACTAACATTATTAACAATGTGATAAGGAAACTTAAAACTTGTACTCTTGCAATGTTATTAACTACAAAACTTTTTCTAAATCTTCTAATGTGGCTGTTAAGCTGGGTATCCAGCTGAATAATGGCAATTCTGATCAGTTGGATGCTGTGGTTTACTGGGTTAAACCTAAACCCCCTTTTGTTAAACTGAATACTGACGGGTCTGTTGGTTTAGCTCATGCTGGAGCGGGTGGTCTTATTCGTGATGTTCAGGGTGAGATTATCTCTGGCTTTGCTGCTCCTGTTAAACGGCTGGATGTTTTATGGGCTGAACTTAATGCGTTATTTTTGGGGGTCCAGCTGTGTTTAAAAGGGGGTTATACTGATGTGTGGATTGAATTGGATTCTAAATTGATTGTCACGAGTATTTTAGAGAATTTTATTGGCAATGCTAGGAATTTTTATATTATGAGGAAAATTAGAGATATTCTGCTTACTTTAAACTTTAGGATTTCTCATATTTATAGAGAAGGGAACATGTGTGCTGACTGGTTGGCTAGGAAGGGAGCTCATCTGGTTGAATATGAAGAAATTGATATTCTTAATTTGGATATCTCCTTTAAAGGTATGATATTAGTTGATAAAGTGGCTTTGCCTAACTTCAGACATGGGTGAGTGCTGTTTGTTTGGGTTGTGTGTTGTTTTGTTTTCTCTGTTCTGTTGCTTTTATATTCCTGTAACTGGCTCTGTTATGAGTTTTATGGAAGCTTATTTTTCTACTTGGAGTTGCTGGAGGTGTTGCTGGAATGGTTATCAGGGGGTTTGGAGTTTGGGGTACTGGTGGGGCTTGTCTTTTTTTGGCATGTTCTATTTTTTTCTGCATTTGTATTGGCAGCCTGGTAGGGGGTGTAAGCTTGCATGTTCGTATTTTTTTATCTGGAGTGGTATTTTATATGCTGGGATGAGTAATGTTGGCAAAAAGTTTGCCTTACTGTATGAGCTGTTGGGCTCCCTTTGGTTTTCTGGTAAAGCTGGGAGGTTGGATTGGTTGAGAAGGTTGCTGACTTATTTGATTGAGTTGATTAATTCTGTGGTGCTGATATTATTATTGAAGATCTTTTGCAGGTGCTTGACCGGAGGAACATGCGCTTGGTATAAGGTTTGGATTTTGTTTTTTGTTCCTTTTTTTGTGCAATTTTTTGTCAATTTTTGCAGGAGAGCGGAGCTGAAAGGTTTTAAGATTCTTTGGCTTCTCCTTTTTTGGGTGCTGTTGCTTCACAGCCCACAGTTAGATTTGAATTATTTTTGTAACAGTAGAAAGAGGATCCTCCGGCTCATAGGTTTTTTGGTTTTCTTTTATTTTGTAGCTCGTTGGACCATTAGAGAGCTGGAGGAACCTCCTAAGGACTTTGTAACCGCTTATTTATATCAACGAATAGGCCCCTTTGTGGGTTTCAACTAAAAAAAAAAAAAAATACAACTACTAATAGTTTCTAAAATTATAGGTTATGGTAATACTTTGATTTCAAAATTATCATAATTATTACTTGAAATAATAAAATAAGTAAGGAGAATCTAAATACAAAATTTTTCGGGGGACTTTTAATGAATTAATTAAATCTCAAACTCATACGTATTATATATGCAAATTTTGAATCCAACAAGTCTTGATTGATAGTCTAAGCTCCAAATTAACCATAGGGTAAATTAGACCGCATTAAACCCAAAACTTTGATGGTAGATATTTAGGCTTCGTTTGGACGACTTTTTTATCTAAAATCACTCCTCACATATCGAAAGCATATGCATCTATATCAACACTTCATTTTTCCTATCAAATGGAAGGCCATTGAGATCCTATTAAGGCTTCGTTTGGGATAGATTACTTACTACTTTCTAAAACAGTTATCTTGTAAAAAAAATTTCTAGTTCAAAAATTTTTTGTATTAAAAAATTGTTTTAGAAAATAATAAGTAAAGTGTTCCAAACGAAGTCTAAATAAGACATCAAAAATATAAGGAAAAAGATAATACTAGCATAGAAAATATGTTAAAATTTGTATAAGGATATCCGTTCCTAATAGAAATCGCTTTAGGATGCATGGGCCCTATTGCCTTTTGACTTGTATTGAAGTTAATGCCATACATAACTTCTAAGCGCTGCATTAATCTCAATGTAAATCTAAATATTATAAAACCCATCAAGATTTTGTCATCTTCAATTTCTTGCAACAAGTAAAATCTTATGCAACTCATATATCCAATATTGTACTCAATGGCTAATGGTGGTTTAGAAGATAAGTTGATTGTCATGAATTCAGATATTGGCATGACTTAGGTTTCTTTTGGGACGGCTTTTTTACCGCTTTCTTAATACCGCTTTAAGAAAAACGGTAAGAAAAGTCGTTTTTTTAAAAACGAAAACATAGTGAGATAATTACTATAATATCAGAGAGAGATCAGAGAGTTAAGCCTTACAAACTCAGCTATTTTAATAATAGTAATTTCCTCTGACTGTTTAAGAAAAAAACAAGTAATTAAACAACATGTTATCGGAACTTTTATTGTACAAAGATTGACCATTACAGATGTTTTGTTCCTCTAATTAAGTCAAACTATAATGTTCAGAATCCCATTTTATTGAAATTGAAGAACTTCGATAAGGTTGTACAATGTATTAATTATTGACCACAATGCAAAGATCTGTTTGCATATTAATATTCTTAATAAACGGAGGCAAACTGAAAATTATCATGAAATTCTTTGTTAGGAATTTAATTTGTTTTGATTACTTAGTTCTTGAGGCTAAAATGTGAAATTAGAAAAAATTTTGAGGAATGCATAATTGATGGTTTGTTGAGTATGTTAGGGAATGTGCCCTAAAGAAATATTATTGTAATATATTTTTTATGGAAATAAATATTTAAAGACAAGTTTAACATATTTCGATATTATCATTTGATAATTTTTTTTTATTCCATGATTATTTATGTAACCATAATTTAGTATATAATTATATACAAGAGGATTGAGTTATAGATAATAATCTAAATAAGTTCATAATTATTAATTATAGTTGGAATCTATAATTAAATATTATTAGTAATGTCCATCAACATTAAGAATAGAATAATCTTATTCAGATTATTTGATATGGAGATATTAAGGATGAAGATACTTTATATAATATGATCATTTTTTTTTGAAGATTAAATGGAGAATAAAACTGCATTCTCCATACCTTGATCTTCATTTTTTTTCAAAATAAGAAATAATGGTTACATCAGTAAATGACCAGAAAAAAAGAAAAATGAAATACAACCCACATTAGGCTCAGAATACGGCCGAGGCTCCCAGCATCCCTACAGCCTTGCACGGACCGTCCATAAGGTGAAAGTAGCGTCCACATCCAACAAAACTCATCGAAGAACACCGAAGGTTGCCACCAGCTCGACGACAAGGACACGAGCCCCAGCCACATCATTGCTTCAAATACCCGATCGAAATACCAGAAATTCAAACCGAAGCAATAAGAGGAAATAAAAAAATAGTTAATAGGAAATTATCTCCTTCTTCAGCCCCTCCCGCGGCCCCTCCCGCGAAATCTCTCACTCCCACGAGAAGCAACAAGTCTATCCCGCACCATGGTAAAATCATTTCCAGGGTCGGAACCACCGAAAAAATCCTAATCAGCCAAATCGCAATCCGAAAATTCTGATTCATATTCAAATTCAGATGACCCATGCAACCACTACAGGAAAATCACCCACTTCCGGCGGCTTTTTCCGGCGGAATTTGACCTATTTCCGGCGGTTTTTTAATTTTCCGGCGGTTTTCCGGCGGCTTTCGTGCCGCCGGAAAAAACGGCGTAGGAAAATAATTTCCGACGGCGTTTTCCGGCGGCAATATATTTCCGGCGGTTTGCCGGCGGTCAAAAACCGCCGGTTGAAAAAAAAAAAAAAAAACAATTTCCCGCTCCCCGCTGAAACCGCTCCCCGGCGGCACGCCAGCAACCCCGCTCCGGGGGGCGGACCAGAGCGTCGAACCAGCTCCCGCGGGCGGACCAGACCGCGTCGAACCAGCTCCCGCGGGCGGACCAGACCGCGTCGCGTCGGACCGGCCTCGCGCGCGTGAGCCAGGCGAGCCCGAGTGCGCCAACGGGCCCGCTCCCGCGCTGCCTCCGCTGGGTTTCGAACCGTGGACCTCTCACCCGCTGCCCCGGACCCTAACCACTGCGCCGTTTCTGCAAAATAGTTAAATCTAAGTATTTTTTTATTTATATTAAAAAAGTCTGAATATTATAATTAAACATTTTTAATTTAAAATTTTTATTAAAAAAAGATTTAACTATTTTTAAGTCGAGAAGCCGTCGGAAAGCCGTCGGAAAGCCGCCGGAAAGCCGCCGGAAAATACCGCGGGAAAATTTTGCGGGAAATTAGCCGTCGCAAAATTTTGCGGGAAAATTAGCCGTCGGAAAACCGCCGGAAAGCCGCCGGAAAGCCGTCGGAAAGCTGCCGGAATTTTTTGTTGGAAATAAGACGTCATCAACCGCCGGAAAGCCGCCGGAAAATTGACCGCCGGAAAGCCGCCGGAAAATTCCGCCGGTAATAAGTGATTTTCCTGTAGTGAACCAATCCACATTGTTATTAATATCGAATCCAGGATTATTACCCAACTGCTGGAACATATTCTGCGTATCTACCAAGTTTACAGGGACATCCACAAGATTATTCGAACAGGCCGGATTGTCAACCAAATTATTCTCCACAATACAGTCTTCATTCAAAGAAGGATTATTTAAAATAACGACATCAGGCGACGAGCCAACCAAAACATCAGTAACCGGTAAAACAGGGCAAACAACCACAACATTACCATCAGAGGACGAAAAAACCCCAGCACCAAATTCAGATAGCACGTTACCCCCCAACCCATCCGAATGATCCAACGTAATAGGGGGTCCCAAAACTGCAGGGGATGGAACCGGAGCTTCAACAGAGGGTAAAACAACACCCTTCACAACATTAATATCAATATCACAATTCAAATCACCAACAACCGGAATAACATCACCATTACCCGAAACTACCTCACACAAAGGAGCTGTGGGGATAAAAGAGATAACAGGAATATTAGAATTTGGTAAAGGATTAGACACATAAATCAGCGACGATAGAGCCGAAGGTTCAACTGGGCGTAAATTAGGAAATAGCTTAGAGCATTCAGATTTTTTATGTCCCACAACTTTGCAATGTTGACAAAAATTGGGTAACCCTTCAAGAACAACCTTTTGCACATACCCTAGTTTCTCCGGACCCAGACAAGCAGAATCAGGATAGGTTTTGGAAATGTCAAGTTCAACAAGAATGCGCGTGACTAAGGGTCGCGATCTAACAGCCGTCGCATTATCGGTTTGGATCGGCCGACCAAAAATAGATCCCAGGCCAAAGAGTATACGAGAAGAGAAGAGATGAGGTCGCAGACCCGGAAAAGAAATCCACACATGGACGACTGACGACTCTTCCGAAAGGTCCAGAGTAGGCGACCACTTAATAATTTTCATGAAACAGCCATAGACGAAGTATGAACGATGAGAAAAAACCCTACCATAATCTAGATCATTTGAAAGCTTTATCCAAATATTAGATTGATCCAGCAAAGTCACGAAAAATTCACCAAATAACTTAAGGTTGAAAAAAAATCTACGGATTGCATCCAAAATCGGCCGTTTAAGGGGAAACTTCCCCACCAAACCCAAATTCAAAAGGTTTAGCAAGATGCATAAATTCATCTTCAGAAAACCACAATGCTGGCAAATCACGAATCGTCGTTGATATGCGAAAATTAGGAAAAACATTCGCATCATCGGAGCCAGACAAAGCGTCTTTAAAGGATTTGGAGCTCTTACCCGCAAGGAAGCCCGGATCCAACCTCTTGTTAGCCATGAAAGCAAGAACGGAGGCGAAAACAGGCGAAGAACGGCTAGGGCAAAAGCCCTAGCGAAGAGGGGAAATACCTAGCAGACGAAACACACACATGATGAAAAAGTGACATACCCTGATATAATATGATCATATATAACTACACTAGATAAATTTTGAATTCTCTAATAAATTTTATTTTAATTATATGTAAAAATTAATCATAAAGATGATCATATATAAAATAATCTTAATCTTGAGTTATTAATAAACTCTTATTTATAACATTTGGTTTTTTGACTTACTCGGAAATAGTTTAGAAGAAATAAACTCAATTCTTGTATCTCAAAACACAATGAAATAAATGGCTAAAAATGTTAATATACATATATGAAATCCATTCCATTCATTTTTGAAAGTTAGAAAATTAGTTCCCTTGAATAATTAATTCAGAACATGAATAATTGAGCACTCAAATTTTGTGACGATGCCACAAAGTTTATTATTTATTAAAGAATTAATTGGAATTCAACGATCAAAATATAATTAGTGAGGTGAAAAAATTATCTAGATCTAATTATGAATTTTTTATGGAGGATTATTTTATATGTAATAATTAAATCAATGGATAACTCAATTTTTTAAAATAAGTAAATTATACTGTAAATTCAAGAGTACAATTTCATATTTATAGTAGTTAATATTGAAATTAATAATCTTAATTTATTAATTTAAGAGTTAAATTACTAGTCAAATTTATTGAAGATTGAATTATAGGTTCATAAGTCCCTTCTTCATCACCTAATCACTATTATATATTAATTGAATAATATCGTTAAGAATGTGATATAATATAAATGTTAAATTATGATTACATTAGTAATGTCTTTATGATCATCTTTTATTTTTATTATATAAAATTTTATGAAGATGATAATGACTCATCATAAATATTTTTTAATATTAAAAGATAAAGATGATCGATGATGTGTCATTAAAGATAAGGTTGATGATGTGTCATGATGTATCATGATAATTATCATTTTAATATTGATTAAAAATATTTCATGAATTGCAAATATTTGCTTATGAAAAGATGTAAACTTTTCTTATAAAAGAGAATGAAGTTCTACATGAAAGAGAGATGGTTTTTTCATTAGAGATTGAAGATGATATATGAGAAAATGATTAGTATTTTCCTTTTGAATGATTTAATTGTGTTGAGAGCTCAAATTATATTTTAAAAAAAAGAGTTTTCATCTATAATTGATTGAATATGTACACTCACTAAAATATATTTGGTGAAGTGATTAGAAGAAGAAGACTTACGGTCTCAATCAAAATTTTGACGAAGAAGATCTACAATCTCAATCAACATTTCGATAAGTTATCTTCATTTCATATCTTAAAATTATTTTTATTAAAAAAATTAATATGGAGAAAGTCTCGATTTAATTTTCTAAAATCTTATTTTTCATTTATGCTTTTATATATGGATATAAAGATCCAACATAGTATAAATTACAGGCTCATGGCGATTTTCTTAATGCTTTCTAAAACAACTTTCTAATACAAAAATTTCTAATTAAAAAAATTTTGTACTAAAAAATACTTTAAAACAGTAAAAAAACCGTCCCAAATGAAGCCTAAAAACACATTCATGACACAAATATAAGAACTGAATTGCAGAAGAAGATTAACATTCAATAAACAAAATTTTATACAATTTAGAATAGTTGAAGAGGTGATGGAATATTGCAATAAAAAAGAAAAAAATTTGAAGGATCAAACCTCTAATCCCTTTTTGGGAGATAAAAAGTAGCATCATGATCAATAAATTCAAAATTTTCAAAATAAAATACATAACATGATAATATTATGCTATATTTGCTTTTTTATTAAAAAAAAAATATTGAACATGAAGTTTACTTATTTCTTAAAAAAATTGATTAAAAATATTTTAAATCATATATTTTATATAATAGTTACATTTTCTTAAGATTTATGATTATTGATGTCAAGAAAAAAAAATAAATTATTATTTTCATAAATATGCGACTAAATAACTAATTTTAATAACAAATATTTGTAATCACACAATTAACATATAATTATTAATTAAAAGTTCTAATTAAAAGCTTCTTTTACAGTTTTACATACTCATATTATTTTTTAATAAGATTTCTAAAATGATTTGATATAAGAGCATTCCCTCCACGATTTCTGTGTTTATTTGGAGGATTCTTCATAAGTATATTCCTACTGATTAGTTGTTAAGAAATAGATGTTTTATTATTACTTCTAGATATCAATGCTGCTTTTAGGTTGAAAAAATGCATCATGTTTTCATATCCGGTCCCATTGCTGTGAAGGTTTGGAGTTTTTTTTAGGCCTTATTTCACTTTAATTTCTATAGCCCTAGTATTAATGTTCATAATTTGCTCGATGGTTGGTTTGTGAGTAATAGAGGTCATGCTTGGAATGTGATACCTTACCTAATTTGTTGGTTCATTTGGTTGGAGAGAAATGACTCTCGGTTCAATGGGATTGCTATGGATCACCAAAGAATCATTCAGAAAATTAAGGATAAGGTTAAGGCTCTTTTTTCTGCTAATTTACTTGTTTTGAAGAATTTTAAGAACTTTCTTTTTACTATTGAGGCTTTCGGTATTAAGTTGGAGGTGGCTAACCCCTTGTTCAGACTAGAAGTATTTATTGGTGCAAGCCTACTCCTAACTCTATTAAGTTGAATATTGACTGTATTCATGTGGGGAACAAGACTAGTGTTGGTGGTCTCATTCGAGATCATAATGGGGTTTTTTTCTTGGGTTTTGCTGGTATGGCCAGTGTCAGTGAGAGGATTGGTGGCCTTCTTATTGTTGTTCTTCATGGGTTGAATTTGTGTGCTAGTCTTGATCTTAATTAAGAATATTGTTATGGAGGTTAATTCCTTTTTTGATTTAAATTCTCTGCTTAATCTGGATGATGGTAATTGTCTTACTCTTTCTTTTACATTAGGAGGAGTATTAGAGAGATCTTGGCCTCCCTTAACTGCTCCTTTTCGACTACTTTGGAGGAGGCCAATGCTTCTGCTCGGGCGTTGGCTAAGATGGGCTGTAATTGTGCTAATATTACTGAGTTTTCTCTTAAGCAGTTGCCTATCCCGATCAAAGGCATGGTTAAATTGGATCAAATTGATTTACCTTATGTTAAAGATTAATTCTTTTGGCTGCTGGTTGTTGTTCTGCTTTTCTGGTTGCCTCGCGAGGGCTTTAGGGATTTTTTGGTTTTCTTTTTTTTCTTATTTTCCTGGAGTGTGGTGCTGCTTGCTTGGGGTTTTCTTTGGACTCTCGGGTGATGGCCCTGGTTTTCTGGGTGATTTGTTGTGGCTTTATTTGGGGTGTTCTTCTGCTGGGCTTTGGTTTCGTGGGTTTGCTGCCCTGTGGGGTTTGCTGTTGTTGTGCGGGTGGTCTGGCTCTTCTGCGAGCTGTATGGCTGTGTTTGGTTCGATTTTGGTTGTTGGTCTTTAGCTGCTGCTTGGTGGGTGTGGTGTGTATTTAGTTTTGTTGCAGGTTGGTTCCGATTGTAGTATTTTCCTGGAGCAAAGTTGGCTTCATCATGCTCGGCCGTATCCTTTTTGGAATGACTTTAATCTTTTGCTTAGTATTCCCAATTGCTATATTTTCTATTTGCATGTTCTTGTCTATATTCTAGTTTTGTAGGCTTCCTTTTGAGCGTTTGATTGGAAGATTTTTAGGGAGACCTGTTGTTGGGAGCATTTTGTTTGGTTTTTGTTTACTCCCTTTTTTTGGGTGCTTTTCCTTAAGCACCGTAGCATGTTCTTAGGTTATTTTGTATTGATCTATAGCGAGGAACTCGAGCTCGTAGGTTTTCTTTTTCTTGATTTTGTAGCTCTTTGAGCGGTAGTGAGTTTGAGTTCCCCTTAAGGATCTTGTAATTTTTTCCTTATATTTACGCGTAGGCCCCTCTGGTGGATTTTCCCTAAAAAAAAACTCATATTATTTTTTAAATATGGCTGTATCTCAAAACTCTTATATATATATATATATATAGAGAGAGAGAGAGAGAGAGAGAGAGAGAGAGAGAAAATGGACGTATTTATATTAAAAAAAAATTGCAAAAGAATATAAATATGATAGCAGAAGAAGAAGAGCTTTCAACTTGAAGGAGAGGAGGCAATAAAGTCCAGCTAGTCTTCACGTGCCGGTCTTCTTCCTCCGCTGGAAGAAATAATGAAAATTTCCTGGAGATGATGCAACAAAACCTAATCGATCTCATTCATGTGCAGGCTGTTCGTTTCAGAAATGGATGTGAAATCACATCAAAATCGGAGCAAACTTTTATGTTTCAAGTATTTTTCTACCGTTTAAACTGTAAAGTGTCAGAGAAAAACACGTTAAACTTTTGGTCGATCGATCGAGACTAGTCGAAGGAGAATACAGATGATGGATAATAGAAAAAAATGGATTAATCCGATTATTTTTTTAGAGTTTTTTTAATATAAATTTATTTATTAATATGTTGATTTTGATCCATTTTTAATTTAAATTTCAATTATGTAAATGTATATGTCATATTTAACATTTTATTAGCATGAAAATATCATTCTACTGTTATAAGGATTCTCTTTAATATAAGAATTGAGTATTCTTTTATTATTATTATTATACACATTTTATTTATGAAGTGATTTAAGACAATTTAATGGAATTTTATGAAATGTAATAATAACACATAAAACATTTTTTTAATAGGCTATGTCAAAGATGTTGGGCTTATATTGAATATAACTTGAATACTGTGAATTAGAATTGAGAGATAATCTCTAAAATCCTAATATGTTTAAAAAATTCCTAGTAAGTTTCAATAGCCATCATTCTCATCCCTCAGATTCCTCTCTATCATTTATCCCCACAACCATAAGATCCTTTTCATTATGGCTTCGCTTGGAATGATTTTCTTTCTACTTCTTAATGCAGCTTCTTACTACAAAATTTTAATTTTTGTTCTAAGAAGATGCTTTAAGAAGCAGAAATAAAATTGTCCCAAACAAAGCTTATGTCTCCTCTCAATAAGGGCTTATTCCCTACTTCCATCAACCAATATGTCAATCTATTGTCTTCTAATTTGTAATACTCCATCACAAGTCGAAGATAGAACTTCATATACTTACAAAACATAAAAACTTGCTACTACACTTTCTATGCATGCAATTCGATCAATTCAAAGAAGATTAATCATTATAAAGATATATAGGTTTTTCAGTCTCTTGTCTGAGTAATGTTTACAAATCTAATATTTCATTTAGAGTAACTACAACATGCATTAGTGGATCATTTTCCTTGGAAATTTGATTCCTTTTATTAGAATAAAGCTTGTTTATTTTTAAATTTTCAAAAGATAAAAGAACTTCTAATTCTTAAGTATTGCATAGATCTTCAAATGACATTACTTTTATCTCATCCTCTCGGAAGTCTAAATGATTGGTAGTTGAGAGGTGGTTGAGTGTTTCTTCTTTCTTCTGTCTCTTGTTCATCATAAACTATTGTATTGAGGGTTCTTTGTTGGCAAAATTATTTCGTGCGGTCACCAAACGCTGTTCGGAGGTCAATTAGAATGTGCGCGCCATGTCACTAATTTAATGTATATCGTACTGTGTACCGCTATGTATTGAGTGATGTGGTGTGTCATGATGGGTCTCCGGACTATTCGGTGACCACACGTAATAATCTCTCTCTTTGTTGTTCTATATTTTCTATCGCTTTTTATAGTGTCCTTCTCATGATGCTTCAATGTTAGAAATCTCAATATTTTCTTTTATGATTTCTTTCTCCTTTTCAACCTTCTCACATGTTTTATTATCAACATTAAGGAGGAGTTCAGAGAACTAATAGTCATTTACTATTTTGAAATTTATTAATTAATTTATGATTATTCAATAATAATCATTGATGAAAATAAAAGATAGCTAAGTTATTCAATTTATTTAATTTAATTCCATTGAAAGATGGTAATTCACTATTCAAAAATCGATGCCATAATTATAGAATAATACTTTAAAAAAATATAAAATTAAGTTATCTATAATTGGAGGATAATCAATAAATTATTAGTTTAAGGCACGTCAAGAGTGGGGGAGAATGTGAATTGTGTGTGTACTTTTTATACTATAGAATTTCAATATAAAATTCGGCGTACAACTGAAATCCCATATAATTAAGTAAAACATAATGATAATAAAAATAATAATGTACAACTACCTTTCATTAGAATTGGGTGTGTGCTTTTTTATGCAAAAGAATTCCAATATAAAATTTGGCACAACTGAAATTCTATATAATTAAATACAACATAACGAGAATAAAATAATAATGTACAACTACCTATCAATAATATGTGGAAGCTAAAGCACTGCATGAAATTCTCGGCATTTCCAACGGAATTTTGTCTGTTGGAAGAAGCAGCGGTTTAACCGGTATATATTCTACTGGTAACGTAGCACGGGATTTTTAGGCGGATAGACCGCCGGCAAAAACATCAGTTTTTGTAAAGCCGGCGATTACTTCTAGAAATATTTACGCTGTAAATGATCGGCGGAACTTCTAGCTGAAAATATGTCGGCTTACTTAAATCCGACGAAATATTGTTAGGGAAAATTCCACCGGAAAGGGTTCCGACAGAAAAGACACCAGAAATATCGCCGAAGACAACCCTGTTTCCCTTTCCGCAGTCATGCTCTTCTCATTTCACTATATTTCACTCTAACTCGCTCTCGCTTCGTCAGTCGCCACTCCAACTCGCACTCACTCTGTCAGTCGCCTCCGTCACCGACGTTCGTCTCTATCACCAAATCGTAGCCCCGCCAGTCACCTCCATTGTCGAACAGTCACCTCCATTGCCGAACAATCACCTCTTGGTCGTCGACAGTGGCCTTCGCCGTTACCTTCATGTTGATCTCTCCATCGTCGACGTTCCCCATTTAGTTGTCAGAAATCCATTATAAGTAGCCCATTTAGTTTTTCTTTAGCCATGGATGTTCTCCGTAGACATTTGCAAGTCATTGTATAGTGGTGTACGAACTTTGTTGATGGTATTCTTCTTGTTGATAATACTAGAGAGGGAGTTAAGTGTATGCATTTTGTCGCTAACGTTCATATTAGTTTTTATATGCATTTTGTTGCTCATCAAATGAGAAGCATAACATTAAGTTAAGTGTTTGTAGAGATGAGAATGCACATGAGTGAGAGAGTCTCCTTAGATGGTTTGCTCATGTAAAACGACGACCTTCCGACGACCTAGTTAGGAAAGTAGAGGTATTAGATTTGGTTTATGTTAAGAAATGTGTGGAAGTATTAGATATTACTTATGTCGGTAAATCCGCTGGAATATCTCTCGCACAAATTATGTTTTCACACAAGTACCCACATGAAGACATATACACGTCTTTCTTGGTGTGGTAGGATTGAAGACTACAGTCGGGGTGTCACCTGACACCAACTGTGTACATCTTTCTTGATGTGGTGGGCATGTTATGATTCCTTATATTTCACCTAAACAGGGGAAATACCAAGAATTTGCTATATTTTTCATTGATAGGGGCTCAGTGTAAAATAGCACCATTCGGTTTACAAATCAATTTAAATTTAATTTATTTTCCTTCAAAGATAAATATATAATCTTTAATATCTTCATATTAGATGTAGGTTAAACTATGGATATTAGAAATCAAAGAAGTTAGATGTATAACCGATTAACACAAGGATAAAATATATTAACATTTGAGTTCATTAATGGGATGAATTTTTTCATTTAGACAGTTTGTCAACTGCCTAATTTCATCTCAGATGGAAAGTTTCAATACACATGTTCTAAACATAAAAATCAAGTGCATTTAAGACCATATCATATAAATATTAATTTATATCGCAAAGGGTTCATGCCATAATATTGGTATTGTACTTCTCATATGAGCCACATTTCGAATCTGAATGCGACTCATCTACAAGTTCTAATATAAGTGAAAAGAAAATATCCGACCTCTTAAGGATTTAGTTTATGATGTAACTGGAGTACAATTCAAATAATATACATAAGACTTATCAAATAAGGAGGCACATAATTTTTATGATTTATTGCACTACAGGAAAAATATCATAAATGAAAATGAACAAAATCCATCGATAATTTTTTGGTGGGTCATTGCCATTACTAGCGACCCATGATCCGGGCCTGCCTATGTGCCCGTGAACTAATTATAGATACTAGGCTAGCATCACCGTGGGCCCATGAATCATGCTTGCCTGCAAACCTGTGGGCCCGTGAATCAAGCATGCCTACTAACCCACTCGCCTGTGCTGCGCGGGGCTCAAATCCACCCTCCTATCCAACCGCCTGAGCTGCTATGCATATTATGTTTTATTTATTGCATTTTTTATTTAAATTATACTTAATCTATATTATATATATTTGATATTATGTTTATATTATGCTATGTTTATATTATATTATATTTATAATATATTATGTTTATGTTATTTAATCTATTTAACATAATAATAATTATTTAAAATGATAATATTTAGTTTAATTAATTTTATTTAACAAAATGAATAATTATTAAAACTTTTTAATTATTTTAGTTTAACAATAAATAATTTAATGAATTTTATCTAACAAAATGGATAAATATTAAAATATTAACCTTAACATTTTTTTTAGTTAAAACCCACAACGGGGCCTACGCGTTGATAACAAAAATTCGGTTACATAGTCCTTAGAAGGTTCCTCCAGCT